>ML798078.1:111586-127585 GCA_009831015.1 Picea engelmannii
TGATAGTCTTAAATACTTCTTGGAACAAAGACTATCTTCAGAAGAACAACAAAAATGGGTAACAAAGATATTGGGTTATGATTTTTAAATCGTCTATAAAAAGGGGAAGAAAAATGTTGTGGCAGATGCACTCTCAAGAAAGATTGAATATGTTGAGGCCTTTCTCTGTGCTATCTTGATCATCCAACCCAAATGGATAATGGAAGCAAGGGATGAATGGAAGAATGACGAAAAAGTGTGGACTCTCATTCAAAGGTTGCATAGGATTATAGTGCATCAAATACATTTACATGGAAAAATGATACACTATGGTACAAATATCGCTTATATTTATCTAAGAACTCCCAACTCAAACAAATTGTACTATTGGAATTGCACACCTCTCGAGTAGGAGGGCACTCATAATTTTTGAAAACTACCATAGAGTCAAGATGGATTTTTTTTGGGATGGCCTTAAAACTAATGTTCAAAGGTTTGTGGCAGAGTGTTTGGTTTGCCAACAAAATAAGGTGGAAACAATTAAGACCCCAAGTCTTTTACAACCATTATCCATCCCAAGTCAGTGTTGGGAGGAGGTTTCCATGGATTTCATCATAGGGTTACCAAAGTCTGAAGGAAAGAGTGTCATCATGGTGATTGTTGATAGACTAACCAAGTACACACACTTTTGTGCACTCTCTCATCCCTTCAAAGCTAGTACAGTTGCCACCGCATTCCTAGAGACAGTTAAAAAGCTACATGGCAACCCAAAGATTATTGTAAGTGACATAGATCCCATCTTCACTAGACATTTTTGGACAGAATTATTTTCTTTTTTGGGTACTCAATTGGCTCATAGCTCATCCTATCATCCTCAATTTGATGGACAAACCGAGATAGTGAACAAATGTTTGGAAGGCTACCTTTGTTGCTTTGTCTCTGATAAACAAACACATTTGTTCAAATGGTTACCCTTGGCAGAATGGTGGTATAACACTTCCTTTCATAATGCAACAAAAATGACACCATTTATGAAACTTTATGGATACCACCCTCCTTCCATCACTTCTTCTCTAAAATAAAAATCTAATGTTCAAGCAGTGGAAGATCACATCGAGAATCAACAACAAGTTCTCCAAATCTTAAGGGACAACCTGACCATGGCACGAAATCACATGAAACAACAAGCAGATCAACATCATAGTGAAAGAAGTTTTGAAGTAGGGGATTGGGTGTTTTTAAGACTACAACCATACAAACAGATGTCCCTCAAGCAAGCCAAGAAGGATAATAAATTATCATCAAAGTACTATGGCCTTTATAAGGTGCTGCAAAAGATTGGTACCATTGCATACAAATTGGAGTTGCCTGCATCTTCACGAGTACACCCAGTTTTCCATGTTTCATTCTTAAAGAAGGTTATAGGTGATAAGATCCTAGTTCAAACTATATTGCTAGACTTTGACGAGGAAGGAAAAATCATATTGGATACTGAAGCCATCATTGACACAAGAATTCGCCAGCTGAGGAATAGATCCATTTGAGAGTATCTCATTAAATGGAGGAAACTATCAGCTGAAGATTCCACTTGGGAAGATGAGTCTTTTATACAAAAGCATCTAGAGTCACTCAAGCATTGCGGAAAACACTTATCTCAAGGGGAGGGGCATGTTAAGCCCTAATATTGGTTCATTACCCCTTAATTGGGGCATATTATATTAGTAATGTTATTTTATTTATGTCGGTTTTAGGCGATTAGTTGTAATTATACCTCCTAGTCTCCTATATATACCAAAAAGACATTTTCATTTTGAATCATCTTGTACTTGAACATTTAAGTGGGGTAAAAGGAGGTTTCCCACTCGAAGAGGCTTATTATCTGAAATTATCTCTTTTTCAAGGTGTTGAGTACTTTTTCTGAGGTTTTTCTATGCTATATTGATATTTGGTTCTTAACATTCTAAGCATTATAAGTTGGTTGTGGGTTTTTCCCATAAGGTGGAACGACATTGTTTTCATAAGTAGGATAAGTTTTTTGTTGTCCTCGAGGATGTTTCCCCCCAGGGAATAGTGGATTTCCCGAAAAAGGAATGTGCCAAGGATTTGGTGTCACATTCTTCCCATATGACAGGTTAGGGATTCCAGTCTGAGATTTCCCCCCAAGCTGAGATTGTGTCCCCATTTGATTTTGACTCCCAAATGGAGGTTTCCCCCCAGCATAAATTTGCATGCCCAGAGGGATTTGGAAACCATAAAATGAATGACCAGAGGCTCTAGCTGGATTAGAGCCACCAAGACAAGTTCCTCCAAACAAAGGTGTAGGGCTAGAACCTCCGGGTGTAACCTGGGTAGTGTTTATAATGGAAGGATTCAAAGCTTTGTACCCAAGTGGGACTAATGGATTTGGTCTAAGTGGTGTTCAAATAGGAGACTGGGATGGTGTCACATTTTCGGTGGGGATTGTGGAAACATGCAAGACCATGGTGGAATGGGCCATCTGGATACTAGGGTTCGAGTGAGAACCAATAAAAAATTGGTCTGCAGCGGTGATGACATTACTGACCATACCAGTAAAGTGATTTAAAGGTATCATATAACTAATAGATGTCTCAGGCACATGTGATGCCATGGGTTGATCGAGATTTTCTCCTAGGTTACTATATAGATCACAGACTGTCAAAGGGACAAAACCAAATCCATAGGCTCCAAAAGTATGAGTCGGGGTCCTAAATGAAACACTTTGTAAAAAGGGATCCTCTACTCCAGATCCTACATGAGGTCCAGTGGATACCTTGGTTTCCTCAATAAAAACAACCTCTCTAGATGATTTCACCCACAGCAGATGTGGTTCTTGCCTAATACTCAAAGATGGGTTGATTTGAAAATCTTCCAAAGAATCAAAAATAATTTGGAACTGTTCTAGAGAGTGTGTGCTTCCAACCTCATAGCCTAGTTTGTTATGAGCCTCAGGAGGGCCTTCTAAAGAGTTGGAAATCAAAGGTAGATAACCCTCAGGACATTCTGGGGGTAACCCCTATATCCTACGTGAACGATGAAGGCTAATGTTTCTTGAGCTAAGTAACGAATGGAAAAATAAATCTATGGTTGACTAACGAAAAGAAACATCATACACTAAAAAATCTAGGAATCAAACCAAGAAAACAAAACCTTCTCTTGATGACTATACTAGTTGGTGATGAAATCCAACGTCCCATGATCAAGTCAATAAGGGGCTAGGATATGGTGGAACAGTTACGATGGTGACCTTCTTAACATACTTACACCTTGGTGCAAGCTTCCACGTAGTAATTGTGGATTTACCCTCCAAGGAGCCCAAGTGAGTTTGACAAACATTTTTTCCAGGTACAGTGAGACTTCCCTTCACTATCACCTTGTGTAAGTAACTAAATATTATGGCTACTAAGGAAACAAACTTTCAATCAGCCCTTGGGCAAGTACAATTGAAAGTTCATTATGAACATCTGAGTAGGATAACAAGTCTGAAATCCTTCGAGAGAACTGAGGACAAGTGGACTGATAGAACTCCAAAGGACCCTGAATGGATTTGGAGTTCATGGAGCACTGATACCAAATGAAACTAGTTGAACCTCAAGAAGAACCCTCAATATATGATATGACCACTACAAATGGTTGAACCACAGAGGGATAATCTTTGTAACTCTCTCGAATGCGACCTCGTGCATAACCCCTGTGTGAGAGGGGGATCCCAAAAAGCCTATACGACAATTGGATTTTCTCTCCCTAACGCAAGATGCTAATATTTGTTTTGAATACTTTGGAGAGTTGTACTCACAGGCTAATACAAAGTGTTAATCCTACTCTATTGTTGGTGGAATATTCTAAAAACAAAATGTTCTAGATAATTTTAATTAGCATTAATTTTGCAGTTGTTCTTTACTCAAGGGTGTATGAAAATGAAACTGATGGTATTATGACTAAATTCCAAAAAAGTGCATTAGAAATGATAAGCAGTCTTTTCTTTAAATGAATTCCTATTTAGGGGAAAGAGAAGAATTTTCTTGTCACTGTCAAACACTAAGATGCAGAATCCTCAATCAATTGTTTCTCAATCAAATCTGATATAATGCTAAAAATTTCATAGAATGTTGTTCTAATATCCAGAAACAATCATAACAAATGTATCATTTTTATTTATGTGTGAATGATAATCAATCTGATGTAATGCTCCCTATGTCATTCAGACTTTAAGATCAATGAGATTCAGACAATCAGAAGCAAGTTTCACACAAAAAAAAAACACACTCTCGTCATGATTTAAATAAGAAAAACAAAGATAACAAAACTTGCAAAATGAAAACCAAAAACTCAGAAAGAAGAAAATGGCTTGGACAATATGACCTCAAATATCAAATGGAATGGTGCATAGACCTTTGAATTTCCTCACAAAAGCTTCCATTCAGTCAGATAAGTGAGATGAAAACAGTAATTTGACTCTAAATCATCAAAGACAAAGAATGACTTCAAGGTAAGGAAAAAATATCAAAATTCCAAACAAAAGGTGGTCAATTCTCAGAAAATGGAGTGTTGAAGGCCAAGACCAAGATGTACTGAGGTTGTAAGACTCCTGAGGAAGTGCCAAAAGAAAAAATGAACTCAGAGAATGAAAACCCTAGAAGATTTTTCACAGAAAAGGGGAAGCGCTCTAGTGTAATATTAGCTCTGTGCTAATATTACACTCTGTGTAAGATTAGCAGGGAATGTCGGTGCTCTAGTAGAAGAGGTAGGGGGGTGCAGGCCACTAAAAATTCAAAAAATGCCCAGAAAATCAAAAAATTCAAGCAAACTCGGGAAATAAAAGTGTATGAGATGAGGTAAAGAGCCAATCAACAAGTTTCTAAGAATCAAAGACACAGTATGGAGAAGGTCAAAAATGATCAAAGGCCAAAACAAGACCTAGGAAAGGAAACAGAAATCAAGGTCCCTCCCTAGTGGAGTCACCAATTTATGTTATAGAGAAATCCCTTTGCAGATAAGTGGATTATCTCTTGGATACTAGACCCCTATGAACAAGACAGAAAAGTGTTATTGTGGACACTAAATTTCCTTTTCATGAAGCTAAACTATCCAAATAAGAAGAAAGAAGAAGAGTAAATACCTTTTTACCGACGTTTTTCCTTGCTCGATCCAGGCTGATCTTGATCTTCAAGCTCTTCAGAAGGTCCTGCAATACAATGAGAAACAACAATGAGACATACTTCCTACTCTACCATGATTAGCTTCATAATGGATCTATGAAAGAAACACATTCATGAAACGTACACAAACTTTAAAGGAAACAGGCCAAGCATAGATTTATATTAATGAAAACAAAGTGATATGCTTACATCCATGGTTGTAGGTGCAGTAGCTTCACCAAGATCTCTTTGTCTAGACCCTTGCTCAAATAATCCACACAGAATGTTGATGCTTCAATGATATCTCCCTTATGAGAACACAAGTTTGATGCTTCACAATGTCTACCCTTTTACCATGAAGAGGCCTCCTTATATAGGCTTGGAGAGGCCTGACCACTTAAGATATTATTGGGATAAGTTGAGGATTCTTCTTCTTTAGTTGTGGATCTTCCCTAAGATCAAGCCTTGACCTCAGATCTGAATCCAACCAACTCCAGATATGAAGGGATTCTTCCTCGATTTCTCTCAACAATCCAATGATTCGTTCAAAAAAGGCCAACGCTCCCTCAGAATGGGGAACAGAGCATTAGACCACTCCCCCAAAAGAGGTCACAGAGCATTGGCACTCCCTAACAGTGTATTGGGGAGCTTTGCCTTCCAAAATTAAAATGACTTCTCCTCTTCAAAACCAGTCTTTTGAGGTGTCTTTTAAGTGTTCTCAATAATGTCATCCAAGATACAGCATGGACAAGACAATAGTATGATATTTGTGACACTTGTAAGCGAAATGTGACACTTGCGACATTGATAATGATGACACTAGGCCATCATCTTAATGAGTAATTTTGATGTGTAACAGTGTCTGGTTCCAAAAGACTATCTTTACTAGATAGATTTTTGGGATACAACCAGGTCCTCGTGTCTCCCTCGGATCGGATTAAAACCACCTTTCGCACCCCGTGGGGCGCTTATGCCTACAGAAAAATTCCTTCTGGACTTATAAACGCAGGTGCCACTTTTCAGAGAGAAATGGATATTGTTTTTCTTGGACTCATTAACTAGTCAGTCATGGTCTATCTTGATTATGTCACCATCTTCTCTAAAAACAAGAAATATCACTTGTCTCACCTTAGGGTTGTCTTGGAACGATGTCGCAAGTTCGACATATCTCTCAACCCTAATAAATTGGTCTTTGTAGTGGAGCAAGGTAAACTTCTTGGTTTTATATTGTCTAAGGAAGGAATGATTATTGACCCTGAAAGAACCCAAGCTATTGCTAAACTCCCCCCTCCTTCTTCCAAAGCATCCATGCAGTCCTTTTTGGGAAAGATTAATTTCGTCAGAAGGTTTGTCCCAGGTTTCTCAGAAATGGTAAGACCATTACATAATTTAATTAAAAAAGATGTTTTATATCGATGGGGACCACAAGAAAGTCAATCTTTTGACTCAATTAGAAAATCAATAATAGAATCCCCTTCCTTGATGAGTCTCGATTTTTCTCAGGAATTCACTCTTTATACCTTTGCTTCTGACCGATATTATGTTGCTTTGTTAACACAGAAAAATGTTGAAAGCAATGAGATACCCATTACCTTCATGAGCTCATCTTTCAAAGGAGCATAGATTAACTACCCAGCAGTATATCAACAGGCATATGTTGTTTTCAATGCAGTGAAACACTTCCGATCATAGCTGCTGAAATCGAGAACCAAGGTTATTGCTCCTTACCCAGTTGTAAGAAACTTGTTAGTACAAAAAGAACTGGGTGAGAAAAGGGAAAATTGGATGATGTCATTACAGGAATATGACCTCGAAATAACCCTTGCATAGATTTTTAGAGGTCAAGACCTATGTAAACTAGTGGTTGATTCAGTTGAAGAACAGGAAAGTCAAATCAACACCTCAACTGTAAATCAGTATAACGAAAAACAAATCAGTTGTGCACAAGTTACTGCCAATTATTTGTATGAGAACATTAAATTTTATTTGACACATGGATCTGCTCCTCGCAATCTTGATCCTAAAAACAGAAGATGACTTAGGCTTAAATTCACATCTTTCTAGTTAATAAATGATGTATTATTCCGAAAGAACTTTGATGGTGTTCTTATGCATTGTTTAGAAAAGGGAGAGACAAAAAAAGTGTTATCTAAACTTTATGAAGGAGAATTCGGTGGTCATTTCAGTGGAGATACCACTTCCCACAAAGTGATAAGAGCTTGGTACTATTGTCCTACCTTGTTTAAATATTCCCACGTGTTTTTTCGTAAATGCATAATCTGCCAAAAGGTTGCAGGACGAGTAAAAAAGGTAGCATTCCCTTTGCAGCTTGTTATTGTAGATTCCCCTTTTCAGCAATGGGGCCTTGACATCATAGGACCAATTTATAGCTCTTATTCACAGCAGCACAATTATATCCTTACATCAATGGATTATTTTACTAGATGGTCCGAAGTTGCACCTTTGAAAGTGGTGAACACAAATAAATTAGTATCTTTTCTTAACTCTCATATCATCACTAGATTCAACATTCCCGAATGTCTAGTTTTTTATAACGCCTCTTACTTTTCATCCATTGATATGAATGTCATTGCTCTGGAAAAAGGGATTAAACTGAAGTATTCCACAAGCTACTACCCTCAAGGAAATGGCTTAGTAGAATCAACAAACAAAAACTTAATCAAGATTATTAAAAGGACAATTTCAGAAAATCACAAGAACTGGCACAATGCACTGTATAATGCACTTTGGGCTGATAGGGTAACCCCAAAATCCTATGTTGGTAATTCCCCTTTCTTCCTCATTTATGGAAGAGAAACAATTCTCCCTCCACATGTTTTACTTCCTTCTCTGCAACTGTCACAGAAAGTTCAAGAAGAGGAGTTCCCTCCTCTAGAAAATCGAACAAATGCCTTATTAAAATTAGTGGAAGTGAGAACAAAAGCAAAGAAGAAACTGGATTAGCATCAGAAAATTAAAAAAATATGGTTTGATTCAAATTCTTATTTAGATAGGAATTTCAATGTAAGAGACCTGCTTCTCAAGTCATACAAATCTCATGAGGGAAAGGGGGAACACACCAAGTTCTAGAATCTGTGGTTGGGACCATTTGTAATTTCTGAAAAATTGGATCCCAACTCTTTCTGTCTGCATAATTTGATGGGACATCCAGAAAATTTCCCAGTGAATGGCCAGGCTCTCAAAAGGTATTTCACCTAATCATTTCAGATCCAACTTTTGTACATATTTTAAATTTTTTTCTGTTTTTAATTTTGGTTCTTTTCATTTTGCTTGATTTTGATTTATTTTTCAAATAATTATGTATGAGTCACCATTTCATTTGTGGAAGGGAAATAATAATTTGCGTTCATTAGAAATGGCTAACAACTCCTCGAAGCATCAGTGTTGTAAATGCTAAAACTCAGATCAGTAGAAGTAAATTTATGTTCAAAACAATGCTCCTAGTTTCTCTTTAAAATTACGAGAAGACATGATTATCATTAATAAAACTCTTAACGTTGTCCCTGTTTTAAGGAAAACAACTCAATTACACCTTCCTGTCCTTGAGATGGTTTCTTAATAGAAATCTAAGTGTTCATATCATGATGAAGGTCATCAAATGAGAAAATAAGTTATAAAAGATCAAGTTTTTTTTTCAAAATCTGAGATTTTCAATACCACCCCGCTCTCTCGAATATCATTAAGTTTATGTAAATTTGTAAACAAATTCTAGAGAGTTGAAATAACTGTAAGGTGTGGGAAGTGTCTGCAAACCCACCGAGACACTAAACAGGTCTACTGGCAACGATTAAATTCATGCATGATGCCAAGGCAACTTCATCGGGGTATTGAACAGGCCTGCTGGCAGCGAAGCAATGTCGGGTTTAAGAAAATTTTCAGGTATGTTTTTTTTAATTGATCAAAAGAAAATATGTTATTTATCATGAATGGATGACTCTTGGATAGGACAGTGGAGTTAGATTGGGTTAAATGAAATCCATGTCGAGGCTATGGATGCCTGCTGGAAGCAGTGGCCCTGTCAATAGTATCAGAGTCGGTCGCCTAGACATTGTTTTTCTCATCATCGAAACTTGATACCAGATTGCATTTTTGACAGAAATACATCTGATGCTAGACTGTGTTATTTTCTAAAGTTTTGATCAGAATGCTTGACCTGTTGTCAACTATTTCTTAAAAATTCATTTCTTCTTATTCACCCTAACATGGATTTTATGGTGATGCATAGATAACTGCTTCACCCAATACGTCACCACTATTGGCAGTCGTAATTGATTTTCGATACTTATCATTGTCGAAAGAGATTACACCTTTTTGTAGCTGCCATGACCTCTCATTTGTAACTTTTTATATTTATGACTTTTGAAGCGATGATTGGATTAAAGCTTACCTTATTGATTTTTTATCATTTTCATTTTTGTTTGTTTTATTTTTAATTCATGACTGTAAGCATGAATTTAAACATAAAACTTGGCTTGGTTTCAAAATCTTTTACCTTAAAAATATCGTTTTAAAATTCACTCATATGTGATCAATTTTCAAATCTTGTGAAATGATTGATTAGTCCATTATCAAAATTTTGGTTTTGTCATGTTTGTTATGAATTCAAAGGTTTGACAGTTCATTGTCGAATTGTTTTGATGCATGAATAACCTTGGTTAATTATTCATATTCTTCTCATGAGTTTAATGGTCATTTCAGCATTCATGCCAATGCATACAGGCATGTTGTACTTGTGTTTTCACCTTACCTTGTTGGCCCAAAACATTAATGAAGCTATTCATTATGTGCATAGGGTTTTGTACTCTATAGGTTTTGGCACTCATCACGAGAGATGGTAAGGAATTATATGAACCATCTAGTTTTCGTTCTCCCTAATTATCCTATCCAATTTAGGATATGCCCCAGGCTCTGTTATTTTCATGCTTCCACTCTCCGCTGAGACCTGTTTTTGTTGCTCGTACGTTGGGATCCTAAAAATTTTTTGAATGATTTATGTTGCATCCTTATCATAGTGGTCATGGAACCCGTCGTTCGTATAGAGCCGAATAGATTCCAAGCCTTATTATCCCATGCTAACGCTATCGATGACCTAAAGGATAATGGCTAGGATGTGTTCCTCAACAATTTTGAGGGCTATAATCTCCAAGTGGAAAAAGATTTTGCACAAACCTTTGACAGTTTCAGAGCCAAGATTGGAGACATACAGTTGGAATTGACAGAGGATTTCGTGAGAAAAGAAACAGGGCTTCCATCAAAGGGAGAGAGGTGGTTTAAAAACGCTAGAATAGAATAAGTCCCATGGAGTTTGTTTATGACCTCCCATAAAACCACTTGTTGTATAAAAGGTATTCCTATCGCTTTGTAAAACCTAGATGTCACAGTCTACTTTTAATTCTGAAGCAATTTGTTACATGTGAAGGTCGATACGGGATGGTTTTTCTCTACCATATCCATTTTCTTATGAATTTCATAGGGTTCGAATTAGATATTCCCTTTTACCTATTGATGAGTCTTTCCAAGATGTCCAAGAGTTACAAGAGACAAGGTATCAATTCAAGCCTGTTTCACTATGGAGTTGTTAAAATCTTGTTGGTGTATCATTTGTCGAACATAGGTGACAGTTGGGAAACCTTTCTGATAAGAAATGGCTTCACCTAGGCTGTATCATTTGTTGAACATAGGTGACAGTTGGGAAACCTTTCAGATAAGAAATGGCTTCACCTAGGCTAATCCTACAACCAATCCTCTTTTAATTGCAAACCTTAACTCGAACAGGCCAGTGGTTGAAAGCCAGTTCATTGATTCAATTGATGGACTAGAGTGTATTGATAAAACCCCTCTAGATAAAGGATTACCATGTAGGTTTTTACCTGCAAGATATCTGGAACAAGTGACTGCCGAATTAAAGGGAAATTATCCTCATGTGCCTATGAACGATGCTATTTTAAACGTTAATGTTAAATGTGATGTCAAGAAACTATGTAAAGGAAGGAAAGAACAGTGCACAGATTTGAGTTTCAAGAATAAGAATGTCAGTTGTCTAATCTCTAGAAAACAAAGAAACCAAAATAATAATCATTTGAGCTCGATCGATCCAATCGATATCGATGAGGGTTCATATCGTGAGACAGAGGATTTCTTGGCTCGAGAAGACCCATAAAATCAGTGTTCTAGGAGGGAGGTTATCACTCATGTTGAACCATATGATTTCCTGACCAATTTACCCCCGTGTCTTAAGGGTAAAGAAGGATTTTCAGGTATTGGGCACGATCTGGAAAAAACAATAGGTAAGATTAAAGTTCCCCTAGTCGACTGTGTCCTACGTCAATCTTCCATCTCCACAGTACATTGTGATAGCTGCCTCGGTTGGGTAGAGCACTACTATGCCGATGTTCCTCTCTTACATGCCCGAATTAGAACCTTGACTGCTCAGAATGATATTTTGAAACAAGAGAACCTTGGTCTCAAGACACATATAGAGAAAGAGAGAATAAACGAATCAAGAGGGCTGGAAATATAATTATTAAGAATATGACCAATTTCAAAGAAATTATAAACTCTGAACTGTCTAATCCCTCTTTGGCTAATTTTTAATGGTAAAACGATTTTATTTTCATTTCATTCATTTCTATTATCTAAGTCAAAATAAGTAGATTTTAATTTTGATTTCATATGCTAAAGATAAGACTAGCTACATAATCTATGATTATGTAGCCAGTCTCTTTTGAAAAATAATTATTAATTATTAATTTTTTTCTAATATATCAAATTGGTTTTTTTTTCTCGGGAAATGGGAGATTGTGTTGTTGATTTCTTAGAGTAAACACTTTCAATTATACACTTAAATGTTCAGTAGTTTCTCCTTTTTTATGTTTTATAAAACTTTGGTTTAATTTTGAACAAACCAACTCTTATATGAGTAGTTTCTAGTTCACTATTTTTGTACTATTACTTGATTTTGGGAGATTCAACTGTATCATGTGTGATATGAGTATTTAGATCCTGAATAAGTTTAAATATTGTTCACTCTTTTTAGTGAGGACATATTTGATTTGGACACATTATGGACATATAACTTTCAATATTTAAATGGACAAGTTGTTCACTCCTTGGCTTTAGACCAGCGTGGAACTTACCCATTATGTTTTTCCTTTTATATTATGGAATGTTATTACGTTTATACATATTTAGTCTTATTATCGTATGATATTTCATATTATTCAGCACTTTAGTTCTGTCTGTAATTTGATGTTCATATATTACATATGTGATCAGTATTTCATTTAAATATCATTGATTTATGTTAAATGATGTATTACATGAATGATTTGTATTAAATTTCTTTTATTATAAGTGTTCATCATTACAAGATCACGAGATTTGTATGTTTGTTACTCTTCTCTTATATTCCTGCTCCAAAAACACCTTTGATTTTGTTCCGGGAGTGTTAGCTCCAGCCTATTACAAGTTTTCCTCACAGGCAAGACAGCTGGGAGTTTGTATTGCGCAAAGACATAAACTCATTAGTTGACTAATCACATGTTAGTTTACTCTTATTCTATTTCTTTTGTTAGTTTGTTTATCAATGAAATAAGAATAGTTTAAATTGGCTTTGACTGTTATTTTGTTCTTATTTCAAATTGTGTTTTATTAGTATTCTTTAGTTCTTTAGATTTTAAATATTAAATAGAAAATACAAAATGTATGTGATTTCTTTATCTACTTCATGAAAACTTAAAAAAACATCGATTTCGCAAGATATCCAACAAAACTTGCAAATTGTATATACATTGTTCAAAACCATATGCACATATCCATACTTCTATTTTTTACGTTTGTAACCTATTAAACTTACATTATTAGTATCATAACTTTATAGGTTAGTTTCATTTCTTTTATTTCTAGGACTTTAGTTGGCCAACGGAGCCATTAAACTCATCAGGTCATTTCGTTCCAAACGGCTTGGGTTATTTAGACAACCCCAGTCCAAATATATCCTTCCAGTTGACGGTGTGTCACTTACGCTCGTCGACAGTGGGGTACAAGAGTAGTACTCGACCCAATATCTCATGGCACCAACTAAGGAGGCTAGATTGTGCCCTTAGTCATACTACCTGACTAACCAGGTACTAGAGAGTGTCTTCCCGAGTTTTTTTCTCGATGGCACTATAGCATTCAAGTGGCCAATCAATTTATCTAAAGAGGGATTCGGAAAATCTAGGCCGATTTATATACAAGTGTTGTTTGATGCGCTACCACTCGAAGGAGTACCAACATGGGTTACAAGGGTGGCCAATAGATGTGCGGTTAAGTACCACTTGTATTTCTTGCATGTATGAATCCTCTATTGTGGCTTTATATGCATAATGAAATATCTGTGTAGCTTAAAGACGCTGGAATATGTCTCTACACTGGAAAAAAAATTAACCCAAAATTTTTTGCCGAGGAAAGTGCTCTGATACCACTTGTAATATTCCAGATATAAAAGTATGTAGAACATAAATAAATAGCTAGAAATGGATGATGAACATTAATATAACCATAACAACACCATAATAATACCAAAATGATACCAAATTAACACCAGAAAAGAGTACTTATATTATTGAGAGAAATGTTCACTTGTCTCTTCAAGGGGGAAACCTCCAGCAGAGCAGAGCTCTATTACAATAATATCCAAGACAAAATTTGTCATACCCTCGACTCTTATTTATACTAAATATGTCTATCAAAAGAACCATATAGAGGAAGATTCTTCTAGAAGCGGAAGCTTCTTATAGGTCTTATTACTTTGGACTTATTCTTCCTTATTGTTAGGCCTTATTAATATTGACCTTTATTACATTGAAATATATTATTCTACCTACGTGAGGGGTTAGGTCCCTAACAATCACACAGGGAACCAACAATAGGTTCTCAAAACTATTGAAGGACAACTTGGTTGTAGCACAAAATTGGATGAAACAAAAATCAAGTTAACATCACAGTGAAAGGGAATTTGAAGTGGGGGGTTGGGTATTTATGAGGCTACAACCATATAATTAGATGTTCCTCAAGCAAAAAAATAAGGGAAAAAATTTAGCACCCAAACATTATTTCCCCTACAAGTTTTACAAGGGATCAAACATGTGGATTACAAATTGAAGTTTCCTCCATCTTCACGTGTACATATAGTATTCCATTTTTCTTTATTAAATAAGTTCATCGACAACAATATCTTGTTATCACCATAAACAACTTATGTGCGAAATCGAGTTTTCGAGACTTAGCAAGGTGTTAAACCGATGTGGAGGAGTGACAAACTAGAGGACATGGCCAAGTATGGCGGGAGGAGGCTATATTTGGTGGGCATTAAGTTGATGGAGCATGATAGGTCACATATTGCAAGCATGCCAGATCAACAATCAGGGATCGTTTAAGGGGGGGAGTTGTGTGGGGGATGATTCCTGAAAGTGGGCCGAAACGTAAACCATGGTTTTGGGTAAGGACCACATGGCGCCACTGGGTGCATTTCGAGGTAAGAAGTGGGTTTCCCCAAACCACTTCCTCATGCCCCCGAAATTGGGAAAAAAAATAAAAGGGGTGCTTATCGTTTATTTTAATATTTTTCAAATGATGAAACATTTCAGTTCGGTTATTGTAATTGGTTTCTAACTGAAGGAACTTGAATTGTATAATTATTAGAAGTCCCAAATGTATTAATGTTGGAAGAAGTGCAAGGGAACCTTTTTATTTGTTCAGAACTCAATTGTAATTTTCTGGAGTTGAATTGAATACATATGCAGAAGCCTTTGAATTCTCTATGAAAAGATTCTAATGGTGGTGATAAGAGTTGTGTCTTCTCTCCTTGTATGTATTTACTTTGTTTTCTAATTTCATTTACACTATCTTATGTTTAAATTGGATATTTTAAAGGTCTGGAATTCATCTTGTGATGCTCTTGGCTTAAGCAATTTAAATTGTGTTAAGATCTTCCTAACTAATTCAGAATTCATTTCATTAATGCTCTAATGCAGTTACTTGTTTTATTTTTCTTCTTATAGTCTGCAAACTACAATTTATAACTTAGATTCATTTCCTCACTTAGCCTTTATCCTCTAGAGAGTCCTACTGTCTAGTCAATGTTTTCATTCATTTTCAGAATTTTGACTCCATATCCCTAAGTGTCCCTCCCCTTCCTTTCTAGCAAATTTATAAAAAACCCTCGAAAAACAACAAAACTTAGCCATTGATTGTCAAAGAAACACCAAGTGACACTAGAGAGCCCTCTCTGAGTTGAGCAGACTAGTACCCAACTCTAAAGTTGGTTCGTAGGTTACCTATGTCATTTGTTTATGTTGAAATAATGTAACTGCGAAGAACATTCTTATTATTTTGTTATTGGATTAAATCCCCATTGTGGATTAATCATGTCATTATTATTATTTTTATTATTAGATTAATCCCCATTGAGGATTAATCAAGTCGGTAATTGTATAAGGACCAAATCCCCTTTTGTGGATTGGTCATCAGACAATTATAATGTGTAGAATAAGAAGTCGGCCCCAGCAGTTATAATGAAAGGGACAGATTTAATTATTGGTGGATTTACCCACCCAGTGTGAGAGGTCGGCCCTGCCAGATGGTGACTCTTCACACGTGCCATATTGATATAAATAAGAGGCTAGCGCCTCACTTCTAACACACACTTCACTTGCTCGTTCTCTTATGAGGCAAGCTGCAATTTCAAGTTGGTGAGAGGAGAAGAAGGGTGGCACATCTCTTGGAGGAGGATTTTCTGTATTGGTTGAGTTATCTCTTGAACATTTGATAAGCTATTTATGATAAGGAAGTTTTGCTGGGT
>ML798078.1:134212-147278 GCA_009831015.1 Picea engelmannii
TTATTTTACATCAAAAATCACCAAAAGTTTATAGAAACCATATAAAATCCTTAGAAATTTGAATATTTTTACAAAACTATCACCAAACATTTTACATTTTCCATATTAAGGACTAATAATGTTAGCCCATGTTTCTACATTTTGTATAAATTTTCATCCTTAAAATCATCCCTGATGTCAGCCCAAAATCATCTAGACTGGTTCAATGATTTTATAGACTTAGAAGAAGTATATTTTGAGGATGTAAAAATGAGGTTATTTGCACAATGCCTTGTAGGAGAAGTCATAAAGTGGTTCAGAGCTCTCCCAGCAGCCAGTATCATAAATTTTGAAGCCTTTGAAACCAGTTTTATTGCACAGTGGGGTGAAAATAAAAACCCCCAAGATAATCTACAAGGGAGTATCAAGATAATCTACCTTCTTCAAGTCAGCCCAAGAAAGATAGTTCTGCAAAGGATGCATTGGAGAAAGGAAAATAGAAAGAGGAGATCCCAAAGAAGGTCCCAGAGACAAGAAAATATACAGTCATCAAAGAGGTAGAGAAAAATCAGTTTCCTTTTGATTTTGAAAGTGAGATGGAAAAAATCAAAATTTATGTGCCTTTTAATGAGTTAATAAGGAATGTTGATTATAGAATCCAAATCATAAAAATGTTGAATATGGAAGAAGCATATGATACTCCAAATTTGCAAGATGATCATCCTGCAATTTTATTTGGTCCTCGGGTGGAAGAAAGTGGTGATGATGGTGATGTGCCTCCATTCTATGTTAGCCTTAAAATTCATAATGTGACCTTAAACAGTGCAATATTGAATTCAGGAGCATCTCATAATTTGATGCCAAAGGTAATCATGGATGAACTAGGTTTGGACATCACTAGACCTTACAAAGATCTGTTCTCTTTTGATTCAAAGAAGGTAAAGTGTTTGGGCTTATTTAAACATCTGGTTGTGTCTCTATCTCAAATTCCATTAATGAATATGGTCATGTATGTGGTTTGTTGGAACAGGGGCAGACCCAGGGTTCAATGCTACAACAATGCACAAACAAAACCCTAACTACAGGCCCTTTCGAAAACACCTGCGAAGCAGATGAAGTCTCACCCGAGGTAGAGGCAGGGGTGGTTGCAGGACTCAAGTGTCTACAACCTTAGCTAGGACACAGATCTGTGATTAGAACACTTAATAAATTACTTAGCACCATTAGTTCCTCAATATACATTCAATAACAACTTCTCTTATAAGACAAAACTCCGTAGTATTCACACTAATCTACAGTATCCAAGCACTTAGCATATACAAAAGGATCAAAATGAGCATATCAAGCACTAAGCCTGAATATCTAGATCAGATATAACATTCTCACATACAATAATCACAAAGCATGAATAGATCTATCTAAACATATCATAGCATTTAGCAGATAACATATGAACACATCAAGACAAAGCACAAAGCACACACCACATTGTTTATGTGGTTCACCCCCACCCTGGGGCTACGTTCACCAACTCTTCTTCTTTATAATCTTCACTCAATCAGTTACAAGCATAGAGCCTCAAAACCCTTACTCCGCACAGGACAGAAGATCTACGCAAGTTGCTAGATCTTTCTTCCTTGCGTTACAGTACAAAACCTTCTACAGTCTCTCACAGGGACTTGCACTCAGCTCTACAAGTCTTACACGATATACACAGAGCACTTACAATCCCTTGATCACATGGATCTAGCACTTAGCCATTCCTTTTGCACTTATCACACCAACCTCTTTCTACATTTCCTATCCTTCTATATATACATTATAAAATAGGCCTAAACATGGGTAAACCCATGGGCCGACATCCCATTCCCATTACATATTCCCAAAAACCCAAAAAGGGGCCCAAAAGGGGTCCAAGATCCTGTGATCTCCACTTTGACTTGCACTCCTCCTTTGACAGATTCTCGAAGTCCCAAAATAGGTCAACATGACCAAGAAACTCCCAAAACTTGGTCAAGGGCCAACAAGCCCCCAACACTCACCTATGACTCATTCTAAGTCACTTTGGTCTAAGAAATTTTGCCTCAAACTCCTTGAGCTTGGCTCGAGCTGCTTCGACTTGTTGCTTTGTTGTGGCCTCTTATTCGGTGAACTCCTGGATCACTGTGTCGTTCACTGGTCCTTCTAAGCAGTGTTCTATTGTGAGGACGACCTATTCTAGCTCTATTCCTTGGCTCTCGACTTCTGTAAAAAGAAGACATGCCTTGTCTTGCATAGGTTGAAGTCATTGAGTGACTTCCATCACTTTTCTTTGAATCATATGGATCTGATGTTGAGTTGTGAGTTTTTCTTGAGACCTCTTCATACTTTATACAGATGACAGGGCCTTCAGCGGCACCTATAGTGTATCTACGTTTTTCTTTGCTTCTTGGATTTGTGACTCCAGTGTCTGCAATTCTGGATTTTCAGTGAGATTTTCATAGGTCTAGGCGATGCGGTTACTGATTTGCTTGCACTCCCGAGAAAGAGATTTTAATTTGTCAACTACTCTGTGGGAAGTTTCTTCTCTTTGGTTCCTTATCTTCTATGGGGTTTCAGGTACTATGTGGAGCTCTAATTCGGTGAAGCATTGTTGTAGCTTTTGGATTACCTCTTCCAGTTGTGCCACATGTTGTGGAACTTGTTCCTCGGTCTATACTTCGATGATTTTCACAGACCGAAGTGCTCTGTTGACCCTTTCCTTAAATTCAAGTTTCTCGGTGAGAAACTGTTCCTTTCTTTGTTGTAGCTCTATTTTTTATTCATCCCATTTCGCTTGGAGAGTGAGATTTTCCTTTTCTATAGAACTTATTTTTTCCTTAAGGTCTTTCTGTACTTGCGCTAAAGCTTGGGTGGCTCGTGTTGTCTCTTCCTGGGCTCGTCGAAGGTGAGCTTCAACTGTATCAACAATGCAATGTAATTGAGCGGGCTCATCACCTAGTCCGGTGCTCCAACTGTCAGGGGCACAGAGGATACTGCGCGGATGGATTGTAGTGTCTATTGCAGTCCTTGGATCTCATCCTTAATCTGACTGAATACCTTCTCTTTCTTAGCTTCTTTCTTCTTTGCTATCTCTAGCTAAGCATAATTCAGTGTTGTGACAATGAAGTCGAAGTCATCTGATGTGAGGGTGGTCTCGAATTTGGTTTTGGTTGCTTTCATTTTCTTCCTTGAAGAAGGTTTCGGAGGGGAAACCTTCCTTTTATTTGAGGGATCCTCCTCGTCTCTTGGCGGTGTAACCTCTCCTTTCTTATTTTCAAATAATGTGCCATCACCTTCTTGCTCTACTGAGATGGATGTGGTCTTCACGGATGCACTATCTAAATCATGGACCTCTTCAGTCTTCTTTTTCTTGCTAGGTTTGGCTGTATCCGGTGCAGTTTTAGGGCTGTCAACATCGAACATCTCTATGGGTTCCACTGGAACAAGGAGTTCCGCCGACCATTCGTTGGTAATATCCTCTAAGTAATTCTCGATTAAATTGTAGTATGATTGTAGTTGTTGTTTATGCTCATCAGCGTGTGCTATGATATAGATAAAATGGTGGTCTGCACTGAATTTCATCAAGGGTATAAACTTGTGAAATGTGTTCAGGGTTATGCAAGGTGTGGCCCGTATGTCTACCTTAAACTGGGTATAATATGTGTGGAATATGGCATTTGATTTCCACTACTTGTTCATGTCATTGGAGTACCACAGCATACATAAATTTGCAGTCAGAGGTTCAAATGGCTCGGTGTCCGGGAAGGTCACACCTTTTGGAATCTACCATGCGATGAAAGTGATCAGGATAAGAAGCCAGCTGAAGTGGAATTCATATCCTTGATCCTACGTTTCCTTGCAACCTACTTCTAGCTGGTTCATGATGTACTTCACTAAATTCATATATAGTCCCTCTGTGCACTTCCCTGTGAGGTTGACTATGAATCCAATTACTTGGGTCAGGTTGTTCTTGCGAACTAGCTTGCCTTCGACCAAATGACAGGAAAGGCGCACTGCGTCTCTCCAGATATAGGCTACCTTGTATCCTCGTTTACCCTTCTCTACATCATCGTAAGTATCCTTTATTCTCTGGGCAAGAGAATGATCTGCAATATTTCCGGGGTAGAAATCATGTGGGTCAGGGCCTTGCATGCTAAGCCCTGTGATTTGATTGATCAAAGTCAGATCCACTGTTATGCGACGGTTCAACCATAAGTATCCTCCATGATAGCAAGAAAGCAACAACTTGACCCACGCATTCACTTCTTGATGCCTCCCGAAGTGAGGAATCTTCATTACATTAAGCAGTGTGGACTGTGCGAGATTCATGGTCCACTACTGGGGAACAAACTTTGAACTATTTCCCTTGGTTCTAGTCAGATACTTGTATGGGGTTAGCATATTTTACACTTTCCTATCACTGAGGTTGAAGTCACTAAACTTCAATGATGTGATATTATCCTGGTCTACGTGCACTATGTGTATACCCTTCTAAAGGTACGCAGTGACCAGTTCATATTCAAAATATCGAGGCACACTGTCTCAGTTTATTGCACCACTCAGAGGTGGTAGATAAGAAGGTAGAATGCTTGGAATCATCTTAGGATTCACAATATCATCTCTGTGCTTCATTCGTTTCTCAGTAGCTGGTTGGGATGGTTCGGATCGAGAAGTGGACAGAGAGCCCTATAATCTTCTTGCCGAAGATGCTTGTACACCTGTAGACACTCTTCTCTCTGACATGACTCTTTCTATCATCAAGTCGATCAAAAATTTCTCAACGGCTTTCTCTGCAGCACTCAATGCTTTCGACATATGCACTCAAGGTAAACAATTTTCAGGATCAGGGAACAAGTCAGACATGGTAATGATATAGAGAAAGAGAGCACAATGATCACTGTATAAACTCATCTTAGTCTATCGGCTCAAATTCTCGATTAGAAAAAGTGTTCTTGGTGCATGGCGCAACGAGCTAAATAGGTAATTCTACAATGGTTGGCTTGCAATGGATCCTCCATTAACTCATCTTCAATCCATTTGGCATGGTCCAACGGTTGGATGATGAAGATTTATATCTTTTTTTCCATTCGGAGTGGAATTCAAATGGATATATCGGCCCCAATGGCTATATTTCTTCATCATGGCGAAGTTCCATGTGTCGTTGTTCTGATATCTCGATGAAGCTCCAATTCTGCAATTTTTCTTTTTGTGAGGTCTCCTCTAGAACCTCCTGTAAGATTTCAGTATTAGCCCTCTTCTTTCTTAACTTTCTAGCCTTTTTTCCAGTGAGATTTGTCTTCGTAATGCTTTTCTCATTCTGATTCTTATCTTCTTCGGTCTTAGTTACTTCGTGTTGTTGAAATTCTTTCCTAGGGTTCCTGGATAATACTTATTCTTTGTCTGGGATAGGTAATTAAATCTTCTGAGGATTCTCTAGTGTTCTCTTAGCTTCGACATGCGGGTTGCTAGTATTAAATATCTGTGATCTTCTCTCTTGTTCCTCAATCAAGTGTGTGATCCTTCTAGTCATAAAGTCTTTTAACTCTTGCTTCTTTTGTTCCAAAAATTCTTCTTCTTCCTTTCATCGGGCTTGGTCTCTATCAATCCAAGAATTTCCTATTAGCATGGTAAATGGGGCGTTGCCTTCAACAAATTTGATAATCTCAACGTCTTCTTTTGTCAAATTTCCATTGACATTCATAGGTATCCAAGCGAGCCTTCCACATAGTTTTACTAGCTTCCCTCTAAATAAACATATTCCTTCTAGTGAAGGGATCATAGCAGGCCTTCCTATAGCTTCCTAGGTTCTCTCTGGCATAATATTCATCTGTGTTTCCTCATCCAGAACACAGTCAATGTCGAAGTCTCCTAATATTTCTTCAATGCATTCCTTTTCTTTAAAGATCTCTGATAAGATGACATGTCGATGGTCATTCAGGGTTTCTTTCATCTGTAGAAATGCTTTCTTTGATTCTTTCTGAGGTTCATCCATAGGTTTTGGATCTTCCTTAGGGTTTTCTTGATTCAGGTTCATTCTTTCTAGCTTAGTAATCATTCTAGGGAAATCTAATACTTCATGGTCTAGAGCTTTAGAACAAAGACTACTAGATCTTCCACCAGGGAATTCCTTAGCAAGATCTCCCGGTCTTCTGGACCTGTAACAAAAAGTTAATCCTCTCTTCCTTTTAAATGATCACCATCTTCTTATGTACTACACACTAGGATTATATGAGTTAACTTGCAACAATTTCTTTCTAGGATCCTGCATACATTCGTTAGTCCGAACATTCTTTTTTTGCATAGGTATAATATATCTTTCACTATTCTTATCAGATCTACTCATATCAAATCTTCTTTCATCTATTAATGACCTATCTTTCAAACTAGGACAGGCTCTATTAAACAGACCTAGATCTGTATTCTCGAAACAAAAATTTCCACTTATCTTACTTCTACAAGGCACAAAGCTTCCATATCTTAAAACGTTTAATTATTCTTACCTTTATCAGAGCACAGAGCTTGCAGATCTTACCTCTTTTAGTCAGAAATTTCCACTTTTACCTTTCTTAGAGCACAAAGTGTTCAGATATTGATTCTTTTCTTCAGATCTGACCTTCTTTCTTTAGCACAGATCTTTACAAATCAAGTAAAATACTGTGCACTAGGGCACAGATCTACGCACAAATATTTCACAATTTTAGGATGAATCTTTGCACAGAGCTTCCTCTTTCTAAGTTCTCAACAATCATAGTTTCAGGTCCCAGGAACAAAACCATTTTTTGGCACAGGGGTAGACCCAGGGTTCAATGCTACAACAGTCCACCAAAAAAACCCTAACTACCAGCCCTTTCGGCAACACTTGCGAAGCAGATGAAGTCTCACCCAAGGTAGAGGCAGAGGTGGTTGCAGGACTCAAGTGTTTGCAACCTTAGCTGGGACACAGATCTATGATTAGAACACTTAATAAAGCACTTAGCACCATTAGTTCCTTAATATACAATCAACAACCACTTCACTTATGAGACATAACTTCGCAGTATTCACACTAATATATAGTATTCAAGCACTTATCATATACAAAAGGATCAGAATGAGCATATCAAGCACTAAGCCTGAATATCTAGATCAGATCTAACATTCTCACATACAATAAGAACCAAGCATGAATAGATCTATCTAAACATATCAGATCATTTATCATATAACATATTAACACATCAAGACAAAGCACAAAGCACACAACACAATGTCTACGTGGTTCACCCCCACCCTAGGGCTACGTCCACCAAATCTTCTTCTTTATAGTCTTTAGTCAATCGGTTACAAGCACAGAGCATCAAAACCCTTACTTTGCATGGGACAGAAGATCTGTGCAACTCACTAGATCCTTCTTTTTTGCGTTACAGCAAAAAACATTCTACAGTCTATCACAGGGACTTGCACTTAGCTCTACAAGTCTTACACAGTATGCACAGAGCACTTACAATCCCTTGATCACATGGATCTAGCACTTAGCCATTCCTTTTGTACTTAGCACACCGACCTCTTTCTACATTGCCTATCCTTCTATATATATACATTATAAAATAGGCCTAAACATGGGTGAACCCATGGGCCGACATCCCATTCCCATTAAATATTCCCAAAAACCCAAAAAGGGGCCCAAAAGGGGGCCAAGATCCCGTGATCTCTACTTCAACTTGTGCTCCTCATTCGACAGGTTGTTGAAGTCCCAAAATAGGTCAACATGACCAAGAAACTCCCAAAAATTGGTCAAGTTCCAACATGGTTTTTGTTGACATCCCTCCAAAGTTTGGCATGTTGTTGTCAAGTTCATGGACTACAAAGTTGAAGGACACTCTATAGATGGACATGTCCTATGCAACTATACCAGTTTTTAGCCAGGACAGGAGACTATACAGGGAATTATTGTTGAATTATATGGTGAGTAGCAAAAGAAAACCAAATAATCATCATATTTATTATGTTGACATTGAGGTTGGTTTTTCAATTTTTTATAGCGACCTGTGCTTTGAAGAAGAAGATACAAAAATTGTTAAACTCCCTATGAAAGATGAGGCAGGTCATCAAGCAGGGAAAATTTCAGATTAGCAAGACAATGGGGATGAAGAAATGTGTAATATGAATTTTGATGGAGTTGCTAGTAAGGAGGGAGTTGGAGTAGGTGTTTGGATAATTCCTCCTAAAAAAGGTTCAAATCTTTTCTCTTACAAATTTTCTTTTGACTATACAAATAATACGGTTGAATATGAGGCATTGATTTCGGGTTTGAACACATTGAAAGACTTGGCGGGGGGGGGGGAGAATAATAGTTTTACATGGATATTATGAGCTTGTTATCAATCAGGTTAAGGGAATCTATCAATATAAACACCCTAGCATGAGGGCATACAGAAATATAGTTCTTGGTATACTTGAAATTTTTACAGAATATAACCTCTCAGTGATTCCAAGAGGACAAAATTTGATTGTTGATGCATTAGCCACTTTAGCTTTTGTTTTCAAGATCCTTATCTTTCCTAATAAGAAATATGAGATTGAATTCAAGAACAGACCAGCAGTACTTGATAATATCAAGTATTGACAAATTTTTGAGGATGAAAAATAGGTGGTAATATTTCTCCAAATGACTGATGAGTTTGCAAACATAAATATTGATGATGAAAATTGTTGTGATCAGGAAGAAGATGCAAGCATTGCTTCAAATGATGATTGTTTCCAAAATCATATTGATGGTAGAGACACTATTTAGCTAAAAAATAATATGATCCTAAAGGGATTGGTTCCATTGGAAAATATTTTTGACAATAATGATGTCGCAAGGAATCCCAAAATCACTACAAATGATGAAGAAATAGAGGATTGTAACATTGGGACTCAGAAAAGTCCTAAAATTATCAAACTGACCATGACACTCAGTCCAGAAATCAAGGACAGAGATATCAAGTTAATGAAGGATTTTCCAGATGTTTTTGCTTGGAGCTATGAGGATTTGAAGGTTTGTGACACAAAGGTTATTCAACATGTTATTCCAATAAGATATGATCAAAAACCATTTAAACAGAAATTGAGAAGGAGTAATCATTTACTGCTTCCATTAATTGAGAAAGAGGTAAGAAATTTGTTTGATGCTAACATTATAGTATCTTTGAGATTCTCAAAATGGTTGGCTAACTTAGTTCTTGTCAAAAAGAAAAGTGGTGAAATAAGGTTGTGTGTAGACTTTCGAAATCTAAACGGGTTTTCCCTCAAAGATAACTATCTTCTTCCCAAGATGGACTACATTTTGTAGAAAGTAGTTGGATCACAGAAAATGTCAATGCTTGATGGATTTTTTGGATACAACCAAATCATGGTGCATCATGATGATCAAGGGAAGACAATCTTCACAACACCCTGGGGTACATTCTGTTGGACAACTAAGAGGGGGGGTGAATCAGTTGTTACCGTGCTTAAACAATAATGCTTCTTTTAAAATATTTACAAGGCACTCAATGATGATCACAATAATGCAGAGAGATAAACAAAGGCACATTTAGCATCAGTTACACACATGTTATACACAGAGACAGATATTTCCTGAGGAAACCCATAAAGGGTAAAAACCTGTTTTTCTTTATATGATAAGTAATAGTTACATTATTTACATTATCATACACATGAGCACCAACTCATAATGAGGCTACAACCTCTGTTTTGCAAGCTGCAACTTCCTGAATGCACCAACTCTATGTGTTCTCTAGCACCCACTAGAAGGAAGCACCAACTCCCTGGTTTTTCTAGCACCAACTCCCTGAGTGTTTCCAGCACCAACTCGATGGAAGCACCAACTTCCAATAATACAAGCACCAACCTGTATAACAGAGAACAAGAGTTCTCCCTTTCACCACCCTACCACCGTGTTTCTCTAGCTGCAACTAGATGGAAGCTACAACTCCCTATGTTCAAGAACCCACTTGAACCTATGAGGACAACAGTCCTCCCTAGCACCTCCCTTCCACCCTGAAATAAAAAAAAAAAAAACTTTGCTACTGAAACTTACTACAGTGATACGACGTTCAACAATGGCTTACCAGACTCATCACTGTTCTGTTGCATTTCGTTGCTCTATCTGCCTCATCGCCTTTCTACTCACATCAATTACAATGTGTTTTCTTCTGCGTTTTATGCTCTGTGCGCCATGTCCATTCACTGCACAGTTCCTCTTCTATTCAATTCAGCTGTTGCACTCCCCTCCTTCTTCACACATGAATCACCTTCAATAACAGCAACCACAGCATACTCCAACAACAACAACAACCCTTCTCTTCTTTGTACCATGTATATATAGCTTCTATGCATCTTGTGCATGCAATATTCGCCATTCCTCTGCATGCTCATACCGCACCAATATCCTACACCTCTTGTGTGCTATGCGTGATCATCATCGTAACTCTTCAGCTTCTCTGTCTGTTTTCCCATGCATTCAGCATCACTGGATGTTGTGCTAAGATTCCTCAGCCTCTCTGGCAATTGAGACTCTTCGTCTTCTCTGTGACAGTCGAGCTCACCTTCTCTGTTTTAGTTACTGGCTTCCACGCTCATACATCTGTCAATCCCTTCTAAGAATAGTCTTCCTTTACTTGGACAAATCTTGGAGACTCTTCTTCTCCTCTGGCGATCACACAGGGGTCTCTTCGAATTCTCTAGTAGACGCCATCAATGGTTTCTGGTAGTTTCACTGTTTCATGCATTAGTAGCCCTCCGATCAACACTTGATCTGATGGTTCAGATTACATCACTATTTCATATATCGCGATATCAGGATTCCTGATGTCAATAATCTTTGACATGTCCAACTCTCAATCCTTGATGCCTCTTCATTGACTGGAATCAATGGTCCAGATCAAATCTTGATCTGACGGATCAGATTGCATCGTGATTTCACATATCACGATATCATAATTCCTGATGTCAATAATCTTTGGCATGTCCAACTCTCGATCCCCGATGCCTCTCCATTGACTAGAATCAACGGTCTAGATCAAAGATTGATCTGACGGCTCAAATTGCATCGTGATTTCACATATCACGAAATCGGGATTCCTGTGGTGAATGTTCTTTGACAACTTCAACACTCGATCCTCGAAACTCTGACATGGACTAGAATCAACGGTCCAGATTTGATCTTGATTCAATGGCTGCGAATTAAGTCATGATTTTGCATATCGTGAAATCAGGATTCCTGTTGCATTGTTTCTTTGACATCTCCAACACGCGATCCTCAAAACTCCGTCATGGTGTAAGTCTGTTGACGTCACATCTGTTAAATAAATACCACGTGTCACCCTGATTCGTGATGTACATGTGCTTGACATGTTGAATCGGTCTAACACTTGTCATTACCTGGTTGTTCCATGTGTTCCTAGCTGACGTGGTCTACTGACATGAGTCGGGTCGATGGTCTATATCACATCTTGATCTGATGGTTCAGATTTAGTCAGGATTTCACACATCGCGATTTCAGGATTCTTGATGTCAATATTCTTTGACATTTCCAACTCTCGATCCTCGAAACTCTGACAGGGAGTCGGATCAACGGTCCACATAACCCCCTGATATGGATGGTCCTCCTTCTTTCGGGATTTGTGAGCCCTCTACTCCTTGAATTTTTAAAGATCGTCCAGGTTTTCCTCGATCCAACGGTGGTCGGATCCTATGCTCAGATCTAACGCCTGAGATCTATCCTCCAGATCTGTGTGCTCCTTTTATCTTCATTCAGATCTGATGGCCATTAGGAATTCAGGATGAGATCCAGCGATCACTGGTGCTTCTCCTCCAGAGCGTACTTTGTCCTTGTTTTTCCTTTGTTGCATACTTTGATCTTTCCATCAATGACAAGATTACTTTTCCTGATAATAACCTGTCAACAATCCTCTGCACTATCTCTTCTGAACTTATCGGGCTTTCTCTACAGCGTCTTCCTAAAATACTTCCGGTGCCCATCTGTTACATTCTTCCTATACTCATGCCATCTTCATTGTTGTACTTGCCATCAATGACAAGCATGTGCCACATGTTAAACATTTGCCAACAATATCACCCTTTGGCATTGATGGCAACGAAGGCACCCAAATTATTTTCTCCCCCTTTGACATCAATGTCAAAGAAGAGACATTCTCCCCCTGAGCTATTGCAGTAATTTTAGGAGGCATTAGATATTCAAACAATACAAATCTCCCCCTAACAAGATGGACTCTTTTAGGTGTGAAACGAAATGACACCCAGCTTCTGTCTGAGATATTCAAACGGTGTCTTGGCTAGGGGCTTAGTAAAGATGTTTGCAATTTGTTCTGTAGTGGGAATGTAATGGACCTAAACAATTTGATTGGTGACCTTCTCTCTCAGAAAATGATATTTTATGGGAATATGTTTTGTCTTGGAGTGGAGGATAGGATTTTTAGACACACTGATGGCACTTGTGTTATCACAATGAATTGGGATCGATGCAGTATATTTTACCTCTAAGTTTGCAAGTGTCTGAATCATCCATAATACCTGTGTGCAACAGGTAGCAGCAACAATGTAATCTTCCTCTGTGGTTGATAAAGAAATGGAACCTTGCTTTTTACTAAGCCAGGCTACTAAGGAGTTACCTAAGAATAATGCTCCTCCACTGGTGTTTTTTCTCTCATCAACACAATTTGCCCAATCTACATATGAATAAGCAGTCAACTAAAGACTTTGATTTCTGGGATACCACAGACCATAAGTCATTGTTTCTTTTAAGTACCTAAATTCCTTTTGACAGCTTGCAAATGACTCTATTTAGGTGCAGCCCGATATCTTCCTACCATTCCTACAGCATGCATTATGTCTGGGCGATATGTTGTGATGTACAACAGGTTTCCTATCATTGATCCATATGAGCTTTGATCAACATCAAGTGAATCATCATCCTTGCTTAATTTACATCCAGTTACCATAGGTGTACCCACAGGTTTAGAATCTTCCATTTGAAACCTTTTCAACATTTCTCTTAAATATTTTCCTTGAGAAATGAAGA
>ML798078.1:151658-162670 GCA_009831015.1 Picea engelmannii
AACCAGTATCTACCACATCCCAGACATCTGCACCTAAAGCCATGATGTAGGTTCTCATTCTAACTTTCCAGAAGGAAAAGTTTGTTCCATTGAACAGAGGGGCCTTATTGGTTGAATTTCCTTCATGGCTTGACATGTTTAAGATCTAGGATCTACCCTTAGATAAAAGGGGACTGCTCTGATACCAATTGTTGGACAACTGAGAGGGGGGGTGAATCATTTGTTATCGTTCTTAAACAATAATGCTTCTTTTAAAATATTTACAAGGCACTCAATGATGATCACAATAATGCAGAGAGATGAAAAAAGGCACATTCAACATCAGTCACACACATGTGATACACAGAGATAGATATTTCCTGAGGAAACCCATAAAGGGTAAAAACCTATTTTTCTTTATATGATAAGTAATAGTTACACTCTTCTCATTATCATACACATGAGCACCAACTCATAATGAGGCTACAACCTCTGTTTTGCAAGCTTCAACTTGCTGAGAGCACCAACTCTCTGTTTTCTCTAGCACCCACTAGAAGGAAGCCCCAACTCCATGGTTTCTCTAGCACCAACTAGAAGGAAGCACCAACTCCCTGAGTGTTTCCAACACCAACTGGATGGAAGCACCAACTTACAATCATACAGGCACCAACCTGTATAACAGAGAACAAGAGTTCTCCCTTGCACCACCCTGCCACCCTGGTTTGAATCTCTGGCTGCAACCAGATGGAAGCTACAACTCCCTGTGTTCAAGCACCCACTTGAACCTATGAGGACAACAGTCCTCCCTAGCACCTCCCTTCCACCCTGAAATATAAAAAAAACTTTGCTACTGAAACTTATTACAGTGATATGACGTTCAAAAATGGCTTACCAGACTCATCACTATTCCGCTGCATTTCGTTGCTCTGTCTGCCTCATCGCCTTTCTGCACATCACTTGTGTTGTCTGTTCTTCTATGTTTTATGCTCTATGTGCCATGTCCATTCACTGCACAGTTCCTCTTCTATTCAATTCATCTACTGCACTCCCCTCCTTCTTCACACATGAATCACCTTCAATAACAACAACCACAACATACTCCAACAACAACAACAACCCTTCTCTTCTTTGTACCGTGTATATATAGCTTCTATGCATCTTGTGCATGCAATATTCGCCATTCCTCTGCATGATCATACCGCGCCAATCTCCTCCACCTCTCGAGTGCTCTGCGTGATCATCATCGTAACTCTTCAGCTTCTCTGGTCAATTTCCCATGCGTTCAGCATCACTGGATGTTATGCTGAGATTCCTCAGCCTCTCTGGCAATTGAGACTCTTCGTCTTCTCTGTGAAAGTCGAGCTCACCTTCTCTATTTTAGTTACTGGCTTCCATGCTCATACATCTGTCAATCCCTTTTAAGAATAGTCTTCCTTTACTTGGACGAAGCTTGGAGACTCTTCTTCTCCTCTGGCGATCACACAGGGGTCTCTTCGAATTCTCTAGCAGATGCCATCAATGGTTTCTGGTAGTTTCACTGTGTCGTGCATCAGTAGCCCTTCGATAAACACTTGATCTGATGGTTCAGATTACATCGCTATTTCATATATTGCGATATCAGGATTCCTGATGTCAATAATCTTTGGCATGTCCAAATCCCGATCCCCGATGCCTCTTCATTGACTGGAATCAATGGTACAGATCAACGCTTGATCTGACGGCTCATATTGCATCGTGATTTCACATATCGATATATCGGAATTCCTAATGTCAATAATCTTTGACATGCCCAACTCTCGATCCCTGATGCCTATCCATTGACTGGAATCAACGGTCTAGATCAAAGCTTGATCTGACGGCTCAGATTGCATCGTGATTTTACATATCGAGAAATCGAGATTCCTATGGTGAATGTTCTTTGACAACTTCAACACTCGATCCTCGAAACTCCAACATGGACTGGAATCAATGGTCCAGATTTGATGTTGATTCAACGGCTGCGATTTAAGTCACGATTTTTCATATCGTGAAATCGGGATTCTTGTTGCATTGTTTCTTTGACATCTCCAACACACGATCCTTGAAAATTCGTCATTGTGTAAGTCTGCTGACATCACATGTGTTAAATAACTGCCATCTGTCACCCTGATTCGTGACTTACATGTGCTTGACATGTTGAATCGGTATGACACTTGTCATTACCTGGTTGTGCCATGTGTTCCTAGCTGACATGGTCTATTGACGTGACTTGGGTCGACGGTCTAGATCACATCTTGATCTAATGGTTCAGATTCAGTCAGGATTTCACACATCGCGATTTTGGGATTCTTGATGTCAATATTCTTTTACATTTCCAACTCTCGATCCTCGAAACTCTGAAAGGGAGTCAGATCAACGGTCCACATAACCCCCTGAGATGGACGGTCCTCCTGCTTTCGAGATTTGTGAGCCCTCTACTCCTTGCATTTTTAATTATCGTGCAGGTTTTCCTCGATCCAATGGTGGTCGGATCTTGCGCTCAGATCTAACGCTTGAGATCTATCCTCCATATCTCTGTGCTCCTTTTGTCTTCATTCAGATCTGACGACCATCGGGAATTCAGGATGAGATACAACGATCACTAGCACTTCTCCTCCAGAGCGTACTTTGTCCTTGTTTTTCCTTCACTGCATACTCTGATCTTGCCATCAATGACAAGCTTACTTTGCCTGATAATAACCTACCAACAATCCTCTACACTATCTCTTCTGAACTTATCGGGCTTGCTCTACAGCTTCTTCCCAAAATACTTCTGGTGCCCGTCTGTTACATTCTTCCTGTACTCATGCCATCTTCATTGATGTACTTGCCATCAATGACAAGCATGCGCTACCTGTTAAACATTTGCCAACACATTCATGTATGCCAAAATGCCTTTTGTTCTCATGAACGCAGGGTAAACATTCCAAAAAGATATGGATATAGTTTGTATTGATGAAAAAGATAAGTTCATCGTCATTTATTTAGATAATATTACTGTTTTTTCATATTTTGATTATGAGCATATAAAACATTTGAAAAGGGTTTTTCAAAAATGTAGGAATTTGGCATTTCATTAAATCCCAAGAAATCCAACTTTGGAATGCAATAGGGTAAACTACTTGGTCATATCATCTCAAAATAAGGAATAAAGATAAATCCCAGTAGGGTTGCTTCCATTATGAAAAATTGGCACTCCCGGGAGAAAAATAAAGGTACAATCCTTTCTTGGAAGGGGTAAACTTTCTAAGGAGGTTTATCCCCAATCTGGCAGAAGTTATAAATTTCATTACCAACATGCTCAAGAAAGGTATTGAGATAAAGTGGATTCTAGAAGCCAGGAAATCCTTTAAGGATATAAATGTAGCATTGACCAAAGCACCAGTATTAGCTAGTCCAAACTATGAAAAGGATTTCATCTAATTATATTTTGCATCAAAACAAACTATTGTTGGGGTTCTATTGCAAAAGGATGAAAACAAATTTGAAAGGCCCATAGCCTATTACAGCAGAAATAAGAGATTCCCCATTGAAGTGTGACATCGTGGACAAGCAGGCATATGCACTGGTAAAATCCCTTAAATAATTAAGAATTTACATTTTGCATTCTCATGTTGTTTCTTATGTGCCCAGTAATGTTGTGAAAGATATCATGACCCAGTTTGATCCTAAAGGAAGAAGAGGTAAATGGATAGCAGTTTTGTTAGAGTATGATCTAGAGATAAAGACTACAAATTTGATCAAAGGCCAGGAGCTTTCCAAATTGATGAAAGAGTCAAATTATGATGTATGGGGGATAAATTTTATTCCAGATCTGTCAAAAAACTCAAGAGGAGAAACAGCGCCACAGGTATCCCATAAATTTATTGAATCTCCATGGTATGTTGTCATTATCTATGTGTTGATAAATTTACAAGCTCCTCCTGAACAAAAAAAAAACAAAATCTAGGTTTATGAAATTAAAAGGAGTCAAGTTTTGTGTCCTTGATGGTTCTCTATATTGCAAGGATCCATGGGGGATTTTGTTATGTTGCTTTCTAGAATATGAGGTAAAATGGGCTATCAAAGAATTCCATAAGGGTGACTATGGAGGGCACCATTATTGGAAAACCACAATGCATAATATACTAAGAGTAGGGTCCAACATTTTCTTTGATGTATACAAGGAAGTGTCAATGTGTCATGAATGTCATATTTTTTTATGGAAAAAGGAAATTGTTTCCCTTGCCCTTGAAACCAATTTATGTAAAAGCATCGTTTAGGAAGTGGGGCCTTGATTTTACAAGAGATATTCATCCAGCATATTTATCTCAGCACAAATGGATATTGACAACAACATACTATTTCACCAAATGGATTGAAGTAGTACCAACAAGGCAAGCTACCGATGTTGTCATTATCCAATTTCTGGAAAGTAACATTCTATCTAGGTTTGTTTGCCTAGTGAAAATAACAATTGATAATGCAGTATCATTTATATCTAAGAGAATAGAAAAAAAAATCAATGATTACAACATAACCCTTGGTAATTCCATGGCCTATTACCCACAGGGTAATGGATTAGCTGAGTCATCCAACAAGAGTTTGACAAGAATTATCAAAATGTTGTTACAAGAAAACAAGAAGGCTTGGCACAAGAAACTCATATATGCATTATGGGATGATAGGATTACTACCAAAATGTCTATTGCTACATATCCTTTCTAGATTGTATATGGCACAAATGTGGTTTTCCCTACCTCATTATGGTTGCCAGTTATGAAATTGTTGTAACAACATGAGGTTGAACCAAATGATGCTCAAAGGAGGATTAATCAACTAATTCATGTACAAAAAATGAGAGAAGAAGTATACAACAACACACAATTGCATCAAGACAAAATGAATAAAGTGTTTGATAAACATGCAAAGGTTGATGATTTCAAGGTGGGTGATTTGGTGCTAAAATGGGATGCAAGGAATGAAGATCAAGTGAATCATGGAAAGTTTTACTACCTATAGCTAGGACCATTCAGAATTGGTGATTATCATGGAAGCAATGCTTATCTGTTGCAAGATATCAATGGATATCTCATTGGTGGAGGGCATGTGAATGGCGGGTTTCTAAAACACTACTTTACTTAAAGCATTTTGATATTTCATCTCATTGTAAATAACCATTTTATTTTTTAGATAGAGCATTTGACGTCATCATTCAGTGGAAATTGAAGCCCAAAGTGAAGACCCTAAGGTTTTGTTGAGTTTATCTAGTGTATGTCAAAGTTTGTAAAAAGGTTTGTCAATTTATTTTTTCATTTTTAAAGTCTTTTTGAGTCAAAATTGTTATCATTGAAAAATCGTCTGCAACATTGCACGCAAATCGTTAAGGAAGCACATCAATGCCAATAGAAATTATTCCACCTACAGCACTGAAATACATTCAAAAGGAAAAAACTATACAATTGGGTCAAAATTTGACATGCGCAAATTTACCAAAGGAAGCATGTGCACATTGTGCAGTATGCGCAGGTCAACAAATCCCTCAGAGCCCACAATGCGCCAAGTGCGTGATTGTGTACGAGAAAATTCATGCACTTCTATGAATGGTGCATTTATGGATCTTGTCAGCCCCTCAACCACTTATGCACCATCTCCCAACATGATTTGACCCTCATATCTGAGGGAAATATGAATGGGAGGTTGGTCAAGGACTAAAGGGTGCCCAAAAAGGCCCCTTGTTCACACCAAGAACCAAATACATTTTTCATTGAAGAAATTCTATAAATAAGAGCCATGGGTGCACTAAGAAACCAATATCTTCTTAGTATTGTTATGCTGCAAGAATTCTCCCGTGAGAATCCTCTTTTCCCTTTGGAGCCTTCAAGCACCATTTCAATAGGCCATTCCACTCACCTCTTGAGGGAATAGGAATTGCTTTTCTTCACCATTTTCCATTTTCTTCCATTGTATGAAGAGATATCCATTAGGGAACTCAAGAGCCCTCCCAAGGAGGAAGAGGGGACTCATAAGTCCTCATTTTTATCTACGGTGTTTTTCCTACTAATCTATTGATCCATTGGTAGCATTATGTGGTCATTGGTTGATTTTCATGGTTCTAAGTTTCCCATGCTTTCTAACTTTTATTTCTTATTTGTTTTAGTTTATTTCTTTGTTTATACATATGTTTGTCTTTTTTACCCCACTAAAAAACTTTTGTCTTGTCTAGCAGGATCATCTAGACATGCAAGTGTTGTTGTTTTTCTCACCCAAGTGACAAAAACAACAAAACAAGTTGGCGACCATATTGGGGATTGATATCAAATTCTACCCTATTTCATCTTAGAGAGAACTTATTTTTAATCAATTTGTCTTGCAGTTACCAAAACTGGCCTAGCCCAACCTGCTAAAGGAAAAATTTAGAGCTGGGGAAGGAGTATTTCACTTGGAAATTTCTCCCCCAACGCATGACAGGAAGTGCGCATATTTTCCTACCCACGGATGTGCACTTTGCATGCCACATACTTCTTTTCATTGTGCATTTTCCACCCACTACACACCTGTCAGAGTTGTAACCCGCTCATTTCTTTGGTTTTTCATAATTGTAAGGGTTTTATGATGATTTGAAGGCCCCTAGCCTTCAGATTTTTTCTTTCATGCACTTTGTAAGGAAAATGTACTCCACTTAGAATCCTTTCCCATATGAAAGGTTAGCTAAACATAGGCACTTAGGGGGTAAAAAGAACCAAATATTCTCCTCTTTTTCTTTGATTTCCACATGGATGGATTGTTTGGCTTGTAAAATTTTAAGTTGAGATTATTGCTATCATACATAAATCACTTATGTTTGGACTAGAAGTTAACTTTGAACCTTGAGTATGCTCTTCTCTCACATCCTAGTGTGATATTGAGAATCAGAAAGGTAGTAAAGGGACATTTCATATCCCTTAACAAAAATCTTTAGGAGAGGACAAAGCCCTCCTAGGGTTCCTCTTAGTTTTTTTGAAATCATCTAAAAAGTTTTGTAAGGGCCCATACATGCCCACATCTTGCAACCATAGGATAGTTTCTTAAAATTGCTTTCTTAGTTTACATCACAATCTAGGGAAGTTTAAAGATCAAAGTAATGATCCCATACATGCCCACATTCTTTCAATCTAGGATAGTTTCAAAGATTTCTTAGTGTAAACAAAATTTAGGGAGTTTAAAGGAATTGTAAAGGACCCATATGTCCACATTGCTAGATCTTTAGGGATTTTAAAATTCCACAAGGTTGTATCAATGACACTTAGTAAGCTAGGTAAAAAAGATTTGTAAGGACCATAGGAAGGACACATGTTGAAATCTCACACCTAACTTATTAAAAACTTGCCACACGTTTTCACTTACTTGCAAACAAAGGCACTCCCCACACACATAATTTCTATTTTGAATAGTGGAGGTGGAAGTAGGTTTTCTCCAAACAAATCCTGAAGCATCCCACTACTTCTTTGGAAATTATCTACACCCATTAATTCAAACGAGATTGGTTCACACCCCCAATCTCTCAGCCCACCACATATAAAAAAATTCTAAAAACTCACTAAGTTTTCCTCCACAGCAGGTGCCAAAAGAAAATTTTTAGTCTAGGTAGGATCTTGGGGGTAGGCATCCAAATAACCCTCCATTATCTGGTTCTCACATTTTCAAATCCTCCAAGTCAAGTGTTCCTACACCATAATGCAGGTAGATACCCGTGAAGAGTTGAAGGTTGAGGTTCGGTTATTCTGTGCATCCCTCCTTGAGTCACCCAACTCTTGGAATGGAATCCATCTTGTAACCCATTTCCAAAAATCTAAATGTCGCACTTTGATCGAGGTACCTAGTGACCAAAATTTAGGACATCTACCTAGGTGGCGATTGTGGGATGCAATCGCACCTTGATAAGATTTTGTGTGGCTATTGGAAAATATCGTCATCTCTTTCGAGATATGCACCCTCTACCCCTCATTATAAATTATTATTTCATCCTTCATTAGTTCTTATGATGTCTTCAGACCCCACTTTTGAGTGATTTTGGAAGGCCCAGTGTTATTTTGAGAGGAAGGACGATACGTCTTTTAGGACACAATAATTTTCTTTTTTTTGTTCCCCCATGCAGAGAAAATCCACCTATCCAAATATTTTTCTTATTTACAGTTGATTTATGTATGATGCTCATTTGATTACATGCAATTGTGAGGTGCACTATCTTGTGAAGGTACAAATTATTCAAATCTCTTGTTCATTTATTTCTCTTATCACCATTTTCACACATTCACTTTGTTGGATTACTGAGAGGGAGGGTGAATCAGTAATAGAGCAATCTAATCATTTTTCACCATGAAATACAATTGTTATATCAATGTAGCATTATCATCCAATAGTTGAATAGTAAATAAACAATGAAAAAATGAGCAATCACACACATACACAATAAAACAGTGTTTTACGTGGAAACCCAAAGCGAGAGAAAACCATGAAATTATTTTTCTTATATGTATTTAAGAATTACATTCATTGGAAGCACCAACTTCCTTTTTTTTCTAGCTGCAACTGGAAGGAAGCTACAACCCCCTAGTTTCTCAGTCTACAACCTGAAGGAATATCCAACTCCCCAATTCTCTAGCTACAACCAAAAGGAGGCTACAACCCCATATGTTCTTCAGCTACAATTGGAAGGTGGCTACAACTGTTGATACTGAGAGGGGGAGATTGTTGGAAGATTGGTTGTTGTCACTATTTTACCCGGAACACCTATTTATTGTTTATTGACTGGCTTCTATTGATACTGACTAGGGTTGACATCAATGACAACAACCAATCTTCCAACAATCTCCCCCTTTTTCATTGATGGCAACACTCATGCTCCCCCTATCATCATGATCCCAATTTCTCTCCCCCTTTGACATCAATGGCAAAGGGCATGGCTTCTCTCCCCAAGTTCAATGGTAAAAGGTAACCTTCTTCTTTGGGGATGCTCCCCCTAAACATGTGGCACTCAATAATACTTCATCCTTATTTTTAGTCTTTGGGACATTTTCTTCCTTAGAATCCTTTTGTGTGGCTTATGTCCTCTCTCTCTTATTCATGTCTAGGATGTATATTTTATTCGGTCTTCTTGTTGCAATTACAACCAATCTTCCTGAGTTATTTTCTCTGATTTTACATTTTCGGGAATCAAACGTAAGAGTGTATCCTTGATCACACATTTTACTAACACTGAGTAGATTATGATTCAAGTCTTCAACCAATAGAACATTATTTTCTTTGACATCTTTTCTTCCAAGATCTACTACACCTTCTCCAAGTATTTTGGCAGATGAGTCATCTCCAAATGAAACATCACCACCCTTTCTCTTCAAGCTGATGAATTTGTCTTGATCCCCGGTCATGTGTGAAGAACATCCACTATCTATGTACCATTCATCTTCTTCTTTACATTCTTCAGCGGTCAATGCTATTCGACAATCTTCATTGTTTGGAATCTCTTTCATTCTCCATACTGTGGTTGGAATAGGGACATCTTCATTCATATATATGCAATCTCGTGCTTTGTGACCAAGATAATTTCAATTGTAGCATACAATATTTTTGTCCATCAACGGGTAAAATGAATTATAACTTTTGTTGATAAATTCACGATTATTTCCATATCTTTTGTTTACACCATTCATATTTCTTGCATATTTGTTCCTTTCATTGATTCTACAATTAATTGTCTTATGTCCAAAAATTTTGCAAGTATAACAATGACCAAGAAAGAAATTTTGATACCTTGGAGTAAGTGGGCTTCGTTGTGATGTAGTCCATCTGGGTTCATGATCTATTCTTCTATAGTTTCCTTCATACTGATTGAAGCTTATTTGATTCCTGAAGGTAGGAGGTCTTCTTCGATATTCATCTCTTTTGTAATCATTCCTTCTTTCTGGTATCCCGGTCCACTTCTCATCAATTGTATGTGTAGCTCTTTCTTCAACCTTCTTGTTGGTATTTGCATCTTATTTGTATGAAGTTTCACCCATGATTCCAAGATGTGTTAAGTCTTTTAGCACTTGAGAGTTTCTAAGCTCTTCCTCAATGAGACAACTTCTTGTTCACATTTCTCACAATCTTCTTCTTTCTTCTTCATTTGGACATTCCTTACTTCTCCTATTCTTCTTTCTTCTTTAAGTAGAGTTTTCAAGGAAATGGTTTCTTCTCTTAGTTTCTCAAAGTCTTCTAATTGTTTCTTCAAGATTACAACTGTCTTTTCACAACTAACCAATTCACTTCTTAGTTTTCTATGCGTTTCTTTGAGCTTGCTATTTTCAATTTCAACATGCTTCAATTTTTTAAGATTCTCATCTTCTTGTTGAATCATTTCTACTTCATGATTTTCTTCTTCTTCATTGTCATCTCTTTCAATCCTTGGATGAGGACATTCAAATTCAACATTTCCTACTCCTTCACAATTAAAGCAAAAGAACTGACCTCTATTTTCTTCTTTGAAATCTGAGATGTTGTAATATTCTTCAACTTATTCTTCTTCTACTACTTCTTCCCTTGCATAAAGGTCTTGTAGCTTGTCCCAAAGCTCTTTTGCTAATACACATGATCCCACCTTGGATTTCACTGAATCTGTTAATCCATCTAGGATGGTATCTATTGCCAGTTTGATGTTCATTTTTTCTTCCTTTTGAGCTACAGTCTTTGGTTTCTTCAAATCAGTATATCCTGAAGCAAATGAGAACAAAACATCTACCCCAAGAATTTTCAAGTAAGTTTCCATTCTATTTTTTCAATATTCAAAATTGCTTCCGTCAAATGGTGGAATCCCATTTGGAATGTTGTCTTCCATTTCTGCATAGGATATTCCTTCCAGTGGTTAAATTGTATTGAAGGTAACCCGCTCTGATACCAATTGTTGATACTGAGAGGGGGGTGAATCAGTATCAAGTACAATTTAAAACCTTTTTCAACTTATACTTAAACCATTGAACTATATCCAATGAGCAATGAACAATAGTATAAGAGTTACA
>ML798078.1:178864-196367 GCA_009831015.1 Picea engelmannii
CGTGTATTACTGTATATCTGTGTTTATGGTTGCATCTCTAATACATTTCTGTTATATTATTGAATATCTGCAATATCTCTATGCATTTCTTTATTATATCTCCGCTCTCATTTCGTGCTGAAAATAATCCGGATCACATGACCACTCTAACAAGGATGCAACAGAGATTACTCGAAATAGTTTTAGGTTCCAATCATGCGAGAAATAGAAATAGGTATGAACGAAGAGTGGAAACATGGAAATAGCAGGGCCTGTGGGTTATCATAACTTGGATAGTGAGAGCGAAAACCAGAGGATTCATTGTATTCCTTACCATCTCTTGCGATGAGTGAAAAAAACTATAGAGTACAAAACCCTATGAATATAATGAATATCTTCATTAATGTTTTGATCCAGCAAGGTAAGGTGAAAATGTGAGTACAGCAGGTCTATACTCATTGGCATGAATGTTGATATGACCATTAAACTTATGAAAAGAATATCAAATAATTAACCAAAATTTTTCATGTACCAAAACAATTTGACAATGAGCTATCAAACTATTGAATTCATAACAACCATATTAAAACCAAAAAAAATGAAAAATGGATCAATCAACCATTTCATGAGGTTTGCATTTTAATTACAATGGATGGTTTTTTAAAGGATATTTCTAAGGAACAAAACTATTAAACCAAGAAAACTTTTATGTTTAATTCATGCCTACAATCATGAATTAAAAATAAAACAAACAAAAAATGAAAACAATAAAAATTTAATAAGGTAAGGTTTAATCCAACAATCATTTCGAAACTCAAAAATGTTTACAAATTTGAGATGATGGCAGCTACAGAAATGTGCAATATCTTTCGATCATGTTAAATATCAAAAATCATGTGTGGCTGCCAATAATGGCGACGTACTGGGTGAAGTAGTTATCTTTGCATCGCCAGAAAATTCATGTTAGGGTGAATCAATAAAATGAAATTTTAAGAAACAATTGACAACATTATAAGCATTATGATCAAAACTTAGATAATAACGTAGTCTAGCATCAGATATACTTTTTTTCAAAAATGCAATCTGGTACCAAATCGGTATTACGAGTGTAGTGATTGTTTATGCAGTTGACTTTGATACTATTGACAGGGCCACTACTGAGAGCAGGCGTCCATAGCCTCGGCAGGGATGTCATTTGACCCACTCTAGTAGCTCTATTATGTCCAAGACTCATCCATTTATGATACGAGACATATTTTCACTTTGATCAAATTGATAACAGACTTGAGGATCTTCTTAAACCCAACATTGCTTCCCTGCCAGCAGGCTTGTTCAGTACCATGGTAAAGTTGCATTGGTATCATGCATGCATTTACCTGCTGCCAGCAGACCTGTTCAATGTCTCGTCAGGTTTACATACAATTCCCACACATTACCATAATTTCAACCCTCTAGAATTTGTTTATATTTTGCATAACTTAATGATATTCAAGAGGGCGGGGTGATACTGAAAATCTTGTAGTTTGGAATGAAAAAAAATTGATCTTTCACCAATTATTCTTTTGTTTTTATGACCCTCATCATGACTTGGACACTTAGATTTGAATTAGGAAATCATCTCGAGGACAAGAAGGTACAGTTGAGTTGTTTTTCTCAAAACATGGATAGCATTAGAATTTTATTAATGACAATCACATCTACTTGTAATTTAAATGAGAAACCATAAACATTGATTTGAACAAAAACCCACTTCTGTTGATATGAGTTTTAGCACTTTCTGCTCAGGTGCTTGGAAATTTATCAACTGCTACTAATGAACGAAAATCTGGATTCCCTTCCACAAATGAGACGGTGACTTAGACATAATTATTTAGAAAACAAATCAAAACCAAGCAAAATGAAAAAAACCAAAATCAAAAACAAAAAAAGAAATTAAAAATATTCACAAGAGGGTGGATCTGAAATCATCAAACGAAATATCTCTGGAGAGAGACTAAAAGAAAAAGAGAAAGATCCTTATTAATATGAGTGCATTCCTACTCGTGACACTTTGGGTTAGGGTAGAATTGACAGTTCAAATTTACTTATCTCTTTACTTTTCATTTAAAATTTTCATGATGATACTGTGTTTTTGAAAATAAATATTCAACAAAAAGCAGAGAGAAAAGGATTAAAGAGGACTTTCCTGACAATAGTCATATTATGTCTCCCTTGGTGTGCCCATTTGTGTTCATAACTGCATTATTACAAAGGGAAATAGCGAGAAATAAAACTAAAGGAAACCTACTCTAACTACTAAACAAATCAAAATACTAAGTGAAGTCATGCTTCCAATGTAGCCATCGGAGTAACTCCAATCCTGCAATGGAAACAAAATCAAATATTACTAACAAAAATGGTAGTATATCAAAAAATGACAAAAATATATCATACTTACCTTTATCATCATCACTTAAAAACAAAGCAATCATGACCTTACCATTCCATTGAACATTCTTTTTGTATGAATCCTCCATCCATTCTGCAATTTTGTCATTATATGGGTCACAAAAATATGAAAAAATGAGATTGTGAATCTTGTGAGAGTTATGGGGAGCTGACATAACCATCGGCCTAGACCGAAGTGCCCCATCCTCCGACAATTTTCCTTTCATTCCATATCTGAAGGGTATAAAATGAGTGTATCAAAGTTACTTACCGTTCCATGGAAACTTTTCGAGATATGAATACTCCAACCAATCTGTAATCCTATCATAATACATGCAATTAATAACATGGGATTGTTCAAAAGAATTCACATACGAAAAATATTCCTGATGAGAATAAAGTATTAGACTATCAAGGAAAGAATCTTGTAAAAAGGTCTGATCAAGATGGCAAGAACTTATCGTGATTCTCGATCAAAAAAGAAGTGTCCCATTCTCTTGAAAATTTCCATTGAGCTTAAATGCTTCAAGATTAACTATTTGAGGTGGACTAAATGGAACAACCAACATTTTTTAATAATCATCATTGGTAATAATATTTGGCCAATTATACTTTTCAACCTCAAATAATTTATCATGGAAAAATTTAGATCCTTCTTGGAACACAAATTGAGATGAATCAATGGAAGGTGCAATTTGACACTCTTTCAAATCATTACTTGATTTACCCACAGATAATCGATGAGAATAAAAATCAATATGTTCATGGTAAGATTGTTTTCATCTTTATCTTCTATTCGGTAATCTCTATTAATTTGTACCTGATTATATAATTTCGAATTATCTTTAAGGTAATATGGAACACCCAATTGCACAACATTAGGATAAAAAATATCAGGGTACAAGGAATAATATGTAGAAGAATTGGGGAGACAAAATGCATCTCTTGAAATGATAGGTATATGCATTTCTAAATTTGGTTTTGTTCCCTCTCCTTGTATAAACTGATCAACCTCTATTGTATTCTCTTTTAAAGAGTACGGGGCAGTTTCTAAGAGAAAATTTGGTTCATTGTGTAAGGGAAAATTTGAGAGAAAATCACTAGGGATAGAAGATTGATTAATAGTCTGCCTAATGATTTTGTCTCCTATTGATTGATCATGGATCTGTTCAACTAAATTAGGGGAAGTTTTATCATCCATGCGATTATCAACTTCACATTCGACCTCTTTTACTTTAGAAACAGTTATAAAATCTATGAGAGTGTGACAACTGTCATCTTTTAAAGTCAAGGTTCCTTCTTCAACAGCAGGAGATATCATTGAAAAATAATGATTAGAGGTGACAATTGCATTTTGTAAAAGATGATCTTGCTCATGATTTTCCAAAATGAAAGAAGTTAACAAAAATTGTGGTGCTTCAAAATCGTCAAGATCAACATCAAAATTTGAACCATCTTGAGATTGGGTGTTAATGCTCAATTCAGATTGGTTAACAATTAATTTATCTTGCTTGTCTAAGAGAGAGACGAGATATTCAAACCATTCATTAATAAGTGGCATTTCTTTCAAAGGGAATCTAATACAAACATGAATGAACCTAATTGCAAAATCATTGAATGATTCACCCTTTTCTTTCCTTAAGCAACTTAATTCTTCATTGAATTCATCATAATCATAATTGTTAAAATCTGATAAAAAATCAATTACAAACTCAGACAAAGAATGAATCGAATTAGTAGGAAAAGACTCAAACCAATATTTAACCCGACCTTGGAAAGTGAGGGCGAACTATCTGCATGTAACATTAGGATCAATGATATTATGTCTTAAACATTTATAAAAAAAAATTAGAAATATGGTCTACTGCAAATGTGTTCCCTTCACCATCAAAGGCGAGTTCTGAAAAGAGATCAGTTGTCTTGTTGGGAATAACTGGTAATGAGACATTAAAAGCATGTTCCAACACAGTGATTTGGGCAGGAGCCATGAAAAATTAAGAAATTGAAGAAATCGACTCCAAATAGTTAGCTTGTCATCTAACCTGCCTTGTAGTGCACTATAAGATGACACAGAAGAAGGATTTATAAATCTGGAATTATGAAAGGCTGAGGAGTGAAACATTTAATCATTAAATTGACATTGGCCCTCCTTCTAGCACCATTTGTTGACAGGCATAAATGACACACCGTCAACTAGAAGGTCAAATCCAGACCGAAGTTGTTAAAATAAGCCAAGTCTTTTGGAATGAAGTGACCTGACGGGTTTAATGGCTCTATTGGCCAAATAAAATCCTAAAATAACAAAAAAAAAAAAAACCAATCTAAATAAACTACAATACTATGATCATGAATTATTTACAAGTGTTAAAACATAAACATCAATATCAGCATGTGATTATGAACAGGGTATTTACAATTTGCAAGTTTTGTTGGATGTCTTGCGAAATCAATGTTTTTTAAAGATGTTTATGAAGTAGATAAAGAAAACACATATATTTTATATTTTATATTTTATATTTAAAATCTAAAGAACTAAAGAATACTAATCAAACAGAATTGAAATAAGAATGGAATAACAGTCAAAGCTAATTTAAACTACTCCTATTTCATTAACAAATAAACTAATAACATAAATAGAATACAAGTAAAACTAACCTGAGATTAATCAACTAATGAGTTTATGTCTCTGTCCAACTTCAAACTCCCACCTATCTTGCTTGTGAGAAAAACCTGTAATAGGCTTGTGCTAACATTCCCACAATAAACTCAAAGATATTTTTGGAGCAAAGATATATGAGCAAAGTAATATATATATATATATATATATATATATATATAGATCCAGTGATCTTGTAATGATGAACACTTATAATAAAAGAAATTTAATACAAAGAATTCATGTGATACATCATTTAACATCTAGCATAAATCATAAGTCAATGATATTTAAATGAAATATTGATCACATATATAATATATGAACAGCGCATTATGGACAAAATTAAAGTGTTGAATAAAATGAAATATCATATGTTGATAAGACTAAAGATGTATAACATATTAATATTTCACAATATAAAAGGCAAAACGTAAACGGAATAGTGTCACGTTGTTCTAAAGCCGAGATGTGAACAACTTGTCCATACAGTCTTGAACCATCTTGAGATTGAGTGTTAATGCTCAATTCAGATTGGTTAAAAATTAATTTATCTTGCTTGTCTGAGAGAGAATGATATTTAAATGAAATATTGATCACAAATCTAATATATGAACAGCAAATTATGGAAAAAATTAAAGTGTTGAATAAAATGAAATATCATATGCTGATAAGACTAAAGATGTATAACATATTAATATTTCACAATATAAAAGGCAAAACGTAAACGGAATAGTGTCACGTTGGTCTAAAGCCGAGATGTGAATAACTTGTCCATACAGTGTTGAGAATTACATGTCCATAATGTGTTCGAATCAAAGCTACCTTTCCTAGCAAAAGTGAACAGTATTTAAAGTAGTCCTGGATCCAATAACTCATATCTCACAGGATAGAGTTGAATCTTCCAAAATCAAGTAATATTACAAAAATAGTGGATTGGAAACCACTCATACCAAAGTTGGTTTATTTAAAATTAAATCAAAAGAATTTATAAAACATATAGAAGGAGAAACTACTAATCATTTAAGCATATAATTGCAAATATTTCTTCCAAGTAATCAGCAGCAGAATCTCCCATTTCCTGAGAATAGCAAAACTAATTTTATATATTAGAAAAATCAATTGCTAATTACTAATTATGATTATTAAAGGATTGGTTATAGAATCGAAGATTATGTAGCTTGTCTTAATTTTAGTAAATGAAATCAAAACTCAAATATACTTATTTATTCCTAGATTACAGAAATCAATGAAATGAAAATAAAACGTTTTACCATTAAAAATCAGCTAGAGAGGGATCAATCAGTTCATAGTTTATAATTTCTTTGACACTTGTCCTATTCTTAATGACTATGTTTCCAGATCTCTTGATTCGTTTCTTCTCCCTTTTTGCATGTGCCTTGAGATCAATGTTTTCTTGCTTCAATAGATCGTTCTGAGTAGTCAAAGTTTTAATTCGGGCCTGTAAGAGAGGAACATTGGTATAGTAATGCTCTACCCAAAAGAGGCAGCTATCATGGGGTACTAGGTAGATGGAGGATTGACGCAAGACACAGTCGACCAGGGGTGCTTCAACCTTACCTGTTGTTTGTTCCAAACCGTGACCGATACCCAAAAACCCCTTTTTACCTTTAAGACATGGGGGTAAATTGGTCACAAAATCATATGGATCAGCATGGGTGATAACCTCTCTCTTGGAACACTGAATTTCGGGATCTTCCTGTGATAGGAAATATTCTATCTCATGATTTGAACCCTCATCAATCTCAATTGGATCGATCGAGCTCAGATGAGTATTCTTTTAGTTCCTTAATTTTCTAGATATTAGGCGGTTGGCCTTCTTATTCTTGAAACCCAAATATGTGCACTATTGTTTTGCTTCTTTACAGAGTTTCTTGACCTTAGAATTAACATTAAAGTTCAATCTATCATTGTTCACAAGCACACGAGGGTTATTTCCTTTCAATTTATCAATCGCTTGTTCTGGAGATATTGTAGGCGAAAACCTACATGGTGATCCTTTAACTAGAGGGGTTTTATCAGTAAACTCTGGTCAATTAATTGAATTAATGAACTGGTTTTCAACCACTGGATTATCTGAGCTAGGGTTTGTTATAAAAAGAGGATTCATTGTAGGATCGTCCTAGGCAAAGCCATTCCTCATCAAAAATGTCTCTCAGGTGTCATCTATGGTCGACAGATGATACACCAACAATATTTTAACAAGTCCATGGTGGAATAGGCTCGAATTGACACTTTGTTGTTTGTAACATTTGGACATATTATAGAGACTCATCAATAAGTAAAATGGCATATCTAAATCGAAACCTATGAAATTCATGAGAAAACATATATGGTAGAGAAAAACCAATCTATATCAAGCTTCGCATATAACTAATTGTTTCAGAATTAACAACAAACTATGCCATCTAGGTTTTAATAGAGCGATAGGAATATCTTTGATGCAGCAAGTGGTTTTACGAGATGTCATAAACAGACTCCATGGGACTTATTCTATTCGGATGTTTTTAAACCACCTCTCTCCCTTTGATGGAAGTCCTATTGCTTTTCTCATGAAATCCTCGGTCAATTATAACTGTATGTCTCCAATCTTGGCTCTAAAACCATCAAAGGTTTGTGCAAAGGCTTTTTCCATGTGAAGATCATAACCATCGAATTTTTTGAGGAATACATCCCATCCATGACTCTTTAGGTCATCGATATATGTTACACATTATTTTTGTCATCCCTATGACCGTTAATGATGTAAACCTATCTGTTTCCTTCGGAGGGGTCAGTGGCCTGAGTTCCTAAAGAAGGAAGGGAGAAGAACTTTTCCTAGGAAAAGAAGTTGCATTTTCCTTTGTAAAAACCCTATAAAAAAGGAAGTTCGCATGCTACATTATATCTAGAGTGCGAGAATGCCCGATTCTCATAGGCTACATCATAGCTAGGTCGCGAGGAGTTCGCAGTCTTCTCTATAGGCAGGGTGAGAGAATGCTTACACGTGGGAAAAACGAGTGTTTTCTCGAATCTTCTAGAAGGAGAAACTTCCATGGTGAGGTGGCATCCGAATGGTTTGGATCTTACTCGCTTTCATGATTTAGTGGGATCATATTAACCTCCTCACCTTATCTTCTTCAACTTACAAAAGGAGAGGAGCTCTCATGTAGAAGGGCTAAGTTGGATTTGGCTTGGAATTATTAACTTGGGTGGAGTGTCTTTGAGTTTTTCCTTTGTCAAGATAGATTGTGAATATTATCAGATCTGTGCTCTCAGAATTCTTGGAATGGAAGTGTGTAGGGAATGAAGGACAGTTGGAAGGGATTTTACGACATCAAGGCCACGGTTGTAATCTCTCTTTCACATTCAATATGATACAATAATATGATTCTTTTTTATAAAGCTTGTTGTGTTTTATTGTATGATTCCTTGATCACATACATAGGTTTATATTGAGTTTATGATATTGCTATCACTTTGGATGGTTGTGTTCTTTTGCAAGTTCATCATTGTATGAGCATTGGAGCGGAGCTAGGATGGCGATGGTGAGAGGAAGCGACATCTAAATGGTATGTCACCCATCCCTCTTTAGTTAGTAAATTCAATATTTGAAACTTAAGGAAGGTGTCATGTTCTGGTGTGTTTTTTTCTAGATCTAGGTGGATCTAGGGATATCAGTTAGTGTCTGCACCTATTGATTTATCCAATAACAAAATTAGCGACTCCGCTAGGGAACGGATTGTTTCCTAGTTATTCTAGTTTCCCTTCCTTTGATTGCTTGTTTTCTGGTTTCTGAGTATGTGGGACATCTATGTGGGACATCCATCCAGACTCTCTGGATCTAGAAGTTCACTTAGATTCTCTGTCCTTTTTCAATTTTTTCTTTGATTACAGACATTCTTGCACTATACCTCTCTACAGCTTGTGAAAACCATTGATTTTTGCACCCTATTGTTAGATCCAATGTGAACTTCTTGCACCCTACCAGTGTCTAGCCTACGAGAATACCTAATTATCACACGGTACTCTACTGCTAGGCTGCGAACGTGTTTGTAAACTTTTTTGGATTGGGTCTTGTCATCCTTTGATGACCAAATTTTTCTTTGATCAGCTGGATTGAGCTTTTGGAGCCTATATTGATCTGTTTACAGTCTGCTTGACATTCTTTGAGTTACTTTTAGCCACATTGGCTTTGTTTGGTTTTGAAGGATTAGTCTCTTGCTTTGAGTATCTTTCAATTACAAAGCGTGTCTTTTCTTTAGAATTGTTTAGGGAAAGATCATATTTCTTCTGAATAGTTCGCTTTAAAAGAAAAATTTTAGTTTGGGTTTCTTTGTTTTAAGAAAGTTCATTATTCTTTTTCGTGAAATTTTTGAAACAAAAGGATTTAATTTCTTGATTTATATTAGATTGGGGGCATCCTTGCATTTGAAGTAGTGAAATTGCATGATTCTTGGCATTTTTTGGTCTTAAATTCTGAATTTTTTTGAACAAAAGGATTTAATTTCTTGATTTATATTAGATTGGGGGCATCCTTGCATTTGGGGGGGGGCATGAATCATGCATTGGTGAACAGAACCTTTTTCTCATTTCTTGAGAATCTTGATATTGATGATTTTAAGATTTTGGGACATTGTGCATCTAAGAATGATAAATGTTTTCTCCTTCTCGTAGCATAGCTTTCATTGAAATGAAAAGATTTCATCTTCATCTCTTTGCATAACTTTCGAGTCGGTCAAAACACCATATTGTCCACGCCATTTTCCTTTTAAGTAACAACATCCATAAACTAAAGCGCTTATAAAAACTGATTAGACATTTTTATCTTTTTTGGTAGCAAACCTACATTAGATTAGTTGTAGGGCTTTGGAATAGGTGTGAAAGATAACTTTCCAAAGTTGCAAACAAACATAGAATATTGAGTTAGGGAGCGGTTATATCCACTTATTACATTTTTTCCTGGGAAGCCCTTCTAACACAAGGGTCAATCACGAGGTCGCATTGAGACTGGAAGAGTTACTCACCCTGCTTTGTTGGTCTTGGTGTAGAGATTAGGTGTATTATGGGGGTCGCTTGAGAGATATACCCACAATGATGAGTGGAATCCTTTCAAGTTGATTTCGGGCTAGATACCTTGCCCTTGCACATGGATCGGACTGACGATTGTTTCCCCAGGCATCGCTGCAGTGATTGGTAACCTTAGTGGCCTATATCTTTAGGGTCTTTACACAAGGTGACTATGGAGGGGCAAGTCTTCACGGTACCTGGAATTGACGTTGGCCAAACTCACTCAGGCTTCTTGGAGGGTATACCCATGTTTATGTGTGGGAGCTTCCACTAGGGTGTAAGTCCTTTAAGCAGGTCGTCAACGTAAATTTTCCACTCGCTCTATCTTAGTCCCTTCTTACTTTATTCCCACGACGTTGGATTTCATCACCAACTAGTGCGTTTATTGTGAGAAGGTTTTGTTTTCTTTCTTGCTTACTGGATTTTTAGCGTATGCTATTTGTTTTCCCTAGTGGACTCTAGGTTGGATATTTGTTTTAATGGCGTCAGTTCCTGAAATGACCAATGAAGGAACCCCTGCTCCAGGGGAACCTTTTTTTTTTCCTTCTTATGGAAACATTGGTCCTCCTCACATCGCTACTTTGAGCCTTCCAGGTCTCACAATTGGATTACCAGTATGGTTGTTTTCTACTCAGGTAATCCTGAATGCAGTTAGTACTTCATTTGTAAGCACTTCCCCCCAAGAACATCAACCTCATGTTGATCCTTCACCTTCTTCACTAGTAATATCTTCTTCACCTTCTTCACTTGCAAGGTCTTCTTCCATTTCATATTCTTCGCCGAGTGAAATATCTAAAGCTAGTAACTCGGCGGATAAGAATAAGAAGAAAAGGAAGAGTAAGAAGAAGAAAAATAAACAAGGGTAAACACCTCCAACCACTACTAAACATGTTGGAAAACAACCAATTACTATTAATCGTGTTGGGAGTGTTGATGATGTCAAGATCACCCAAACAACTCGTAAGCCTAAGTACCCTTGCAGGCTTTGTAAGGGTAGCCATCTTCTTAAGGCTTTCCCTGGTCTATCCAAGGTTATAGAAGCATGGTCTACATATCCTTTCCATTCCACGTCGTCGACCTCTGAACAACATGTTGATGACCCCCCGTCAACCAGTCATGATACGGTTGGGAAGAAGAAAATTAGAGTCAAGTTCCTGTGTATGTTATGCAAAGGGAGTCATCTCACTCACCTTTGTCCTCGTATGGATGAAGCCTCGAAATTACTAGAAGACATGATTGTTTCATAGCCTCAACTTCCAACTGCTTACCATAATCTTTCTCTCAACCCTTCGATAGTTGATGGAATGATCACTCCAGTCCCTTCACCGGTCAATCTGGTTTATCATGTCGTCAATCTGGTTACATCCTTAGTTGAACCAGTTGACAAAGTGGTTGATCTAATACCATCCTTGGTCAATCCCACTCTCCCCTCAGAGAGTGAAAATAAAGCGGTCGATCTGATCCCATCCTCGGTCGATCCCAATCTCCCGTTAGAGAGTGTCACCCAAGTGGTCGATCTGTTTCCATATGTCAACCCCATTCTCTCCTTAGAGAATGAAACCCAAGTGGTCAATCTGATCTCTCCAGCGGTCAATCCTACTCTCCCGCTAGAGAGTAAACCAGATACTGCCCATGTTTTTCTTGTTGATACAGAATCTACCATGCCAGGGGCTATTCCTCCTTCTTCCATGGAACCCCCTCCAAGTTATGAGGCCATCCATTTTGATTGGGGTGTGCTAACTGGACCTCGTCTTCCCTCTCACATTCCTTTCCATATTATAGTATAGGTTTCTGGTTGAGACGTTCCTCAGACACTAATAGATGAAGGTGTATTTGTTAGTATTTTGTCCTCTTTTTCTTGGCAAGCTTTGGGTTGTCCTCCACTTGCACCGGTTATGTAGAATCTGTTAGCTTTTAACAGAAGAACTAGTCAACCTTTAGGGACCCTTCCTCAGTTTCCTATAACTTTGGGAGGGAAAATTGTCTTTATTAACGTCATGGTAGTCCAAGACCCCTTGGATTTTACATTACTCCTTGGGAGAGATTATGTCTATGCCATGAAAGCTATTGTGTCTACTCTTTTTCATGTGATATATTTTCCTCACGATGGACAGGTTGTGATTGTTGATCAACTTTCATTCATTGCTCTTCCTGGATTGCATCCCTGAATGGTTCTTATATGTAGATGGTATCGCCCCCACCACAGGTCAATTGTGTGGCATTGTCACCCATGGCTTCAACTTTTGATGACTTAGATCTAGTAGTTGATATGGTGATCTCTTCGATTGGGTTGTTAGAGCCTAATCTCTTTACTCCTGTCGCGACCCTCGACATGGTGTCCTTCCAGAGTGTGTTTCTTCCTTCCAGCGAAGACCTCTTAGAATCCATGACCAAGTTTTGTCCCTTGACATGGTCTCCTTCTGGAGCATTGTCCTCTTGGAATCCATTATCAAGAAGACTCCAAGGATAGTTTTTGCGTCTCTGAGGAAACCTCGTTAAAAAATGAAACAGAGGTCTTTGAGCATTGTTTTCTGATTTCGAGCTTGATAAAAAATGAAACCAATTTTGAGGATAGTTTTTGTGTCTCTGTAGCCACCTCGTTAAAAAATGAAACAGAGGTTACGAGCATAGTTCATGTTTCTGTGTCAAGCTCGTTAAAAAATGAAATAGAGGTCTAGGGATTGAACCTAGATTCTCGAGCATAGTTCTTATTCTATGTCAAGATCGTTAAAACATGAAACAACTTCCCCTCTCTATTGAGTCAAGTCCTTTGTCTAGTATTTGAAGCTTCCTTTCCTCCGCCTTTGTAGTTAGATGAAATGAAGCTTGGGGGGGAAATGATTCCTTCCCCTAAACTTCATTTTGAATTTAAATCGCTAGCTTCTTGAGCTGGCGGCTAAGTACCAACCATCTTTGGGTTATGCGTTGGGAAGTCACAAGCATTTTTATTTTTATTTTTATTTTTATTTTTTTATTCTGGTTCAAGCTTGTGTAAAAATGAAACCACTTACCTCAATCATATTTTCCTCTGGTTCAATCCTTTCTAAAAGTGAAACCAGGTCCAAGCATAGTTTTGTTTTGTTTTAAAGCTTGCGTAAAAATGAAAAAAATCCCAAGCTTAGTCTTTGTTCTTTCTCATGCTCGTAAATACATGCGAGTAAGTTACCGAGCTTAGTCTTTGTTCTTTCTCGTGCTCACAAATCAATGAGAATGTAACTGAGTATACTTTTATCACTTTTTCGGACTCGTAAAGGTTATACGAAAAAGGAACCCACTAGAGTTCCCTTTAAGCTCTTTTTAGACTCTCTAAACATGAAAAGGTTGTCGAGCGATCTTGTTCTTTTCATGCTCGTTAAAGTATTTGAAGAAAACATCTGTTGAGATATAGTTTATCTATTTTTCGGTTTCATCAGACTAATTTATGAAAAATGAACAGAGTGAGTTCTGTTTAAGTGTTTTTTAGACTCTATAAACATGAAAAACCCGTGATTTTTCTTTCTTTGGACTCATAAAACAAACATTGAAAGGCCCATGTGGGACTGAACCACTCCTTTCTAGGGTTCATTAAACATACTCCGAGGGACTCATCTGAAGGATGAGCTTACATTTCAATCATATGTTATCCTCCTCAAGCTTGTGTAAAAATAAAGAGGTACTCGCCAGAAATGGTGGGGGGGGAATTTGAGAAAGAAATGTGTCTAAACCCGTATTCCATGGAAGAGTCTCTTTTGAACATGACACCCTTTCACTCGCCTTGTGTCTAGGTTAGAAAATCTGCTCGTCTCTTAATCATACTTCTTATAATATTACCTGTTGGTCTTTGATCCATGTTGTTGAGTCAGTATTTCCAAGACAGTTGTCGTGTCATCAATATGTTCAAAGAGAAGTTCAGTCCAGAAAGCCTTTTGTTGCGTAAGCCATTTATGCATTCCTTAAACCTTCTATTGTGTCGGCCATCCCTGAGTCAGTCCTGAGTTACTGGTTACTCTAATCTACATCGAATATTTTTACCCGTTTCGTGTCATTGATGGGGGATACATTAAGGCCCTCCTGTGACGAGTCATTTCCTGTCGAATTCAACTCATTATCCAGGAATTAGACTTAGAAACTAATTGGTACCTTGGAACTTGCATGCCTCAATGGAAGGTTTCCTCTCTTTCGACAGTGGGTTTTCATCATTGACCCCTGATCGGAAGATTCCACCGAGTGTTCAACTTCAACTCATTAATTCACATTCGTTGGATTGTAGTAGTGTACCCTGGGATTCATTGACATTAATGGTGATTTCCGTCACACTTGTTAACAGTATACACTAATGACTGGTAATCAAGTGGTTTCTACCATGTTCGACTTCGACACATGTATTCACATGGTTAGATTTGTACTATAGAGTGGTGGAGATGAAGACCTTGGATCTTTTCTGACAGATTCAAGTTGCATTGGAGGATATACACATTGTATGTATGGTGGCTATGTTCAAATTTGAAACTTTAACACATAGATCCACAATGTATTTTTGGTGGCTATGTTCAGATTTGATTCATAATGGCATGGATCCACGGTGTATGTTTGGTGGCCATGCCCTTGTCTTACTTGACATGGATCTTTGCATGCCAAAATTTATGCTCTGAGTCATTTGTATTTTGAGTATGGGAATGCCTACCTCAATGATGATGTATTATTGTACTGTATTTCCTTGTTTGTTTCCAGGTTTCTGACCGACTGTTCCTTGTTCCTTACACACACTCGACAAAGTATTTCAGCTATCACTCTGTTCTAACTTCATACTTTGGGGGACTCTCTATTACACATTATTTTATTCATCCCTATGACCGTTAATGATGTAAATCTATATGTTTCCTTCCGAGGGGTCAGTGGCCTGAGTTCCTGAAGAAGGAAGGGAGAAGAACTTTTCTTGAGAAAAGAAGTTTCATTTTCCTTTGTAAAAACCCTATAAAAAAGGAGGTTCGCAGGTTTCATTATAGCTAGGGTGTGAGAATGCCTGATTCTCGCAGGCTGCATCATAGCTAGGTCATGAGGAGTTCGCAGTCTTCCCTATAGGAAGGGTGCAAGAATGCTTACACGTGGGAAAAATGAGTGTTTTCTCAAATCTTCTAGAAGACGAAACTTCCATGGTGAGGTGGCATCCAAATGGTTTGGATCTTACTCACTTTCATGATTTAGTGGGATCATCCTAACCTCCTCACCTTGTCCTCTTCATTTTATAAAAGGAGAGGAGCTCTCATGGAGAAGGGCTAAGTTGGATTTGACTTGGAATTATTAGCTTGGGTTGAGTGTCTTTGAGTTTTGCCTTTGTCAATATAGATTGTGAATATTATCAGATATGTGCTCTTAGAATTCCTGGAATGGAAGTGTGTGGGGAACGAAGGACAGTTGGAAGGGATCTTACGACATCAAGGCCATTTTTGTAATCTCTCTTTCACATTCAATATGATACAATAATATGATTCTTTCCTATAAAGCTTGTTGTGTTTTATTGTATGATTCCTTGATCACATACATAGGTTTATATTGAGTTTCTGCTATTTCTATCACTTTGGATGGTTGTGTTCTTTTACAGGTTCATCATTGTATGAGTGTTGGAGCGGAGATAGGATGGCGATGGCAAGAGGAAGCGGCATTTAAATGGTATGTCACCCATCCCTCTTTAGTTAGTAAATTCAATATTTGAAACTTAAGGAAAGCGTCATGTTTTGGTGTGTTTTGTTCTAGATCTAGGTGGATCTAGGGAGATTAGTTAGTGTTCGCACCTATCGATTTATCCAATAACAATAGCATCTTCATGGGATAATAAGTCTTGGCATCTGTTCGAATCTATGAGAATGAGGGGTGCCATGACCATTGTAACAAGGATTCAACAGAGATTACTCGGAATAGTTTTAGGATCCAATCGTGTGAGAAACATAAACAGGTTTGAATGGAGAGTGGAAACATGGAAATAGTAGAGCCTGTGGGTTATCATAACTGAAATAGTGAGAGATAAAACCATAGGATTCATTGTATTCCTTACCATCTCTCATGATGAGTGCCAAAAACTACAGAGTAAAATACCCTACGTAGATAATGAATAGCTTCATTAATATTTTGAGCCAGCAAGGCAAGGTGAAAATGCGAGTACAACAGGTCTGTACTCATTGGCATGAATGTTGATACGACCATTAAAATTATGAAAAGAATATCAAATAATTAACCAAATTTTTTCATGTACCAAAACAATTCAACAATGAGCTATTGAACTATTTAATTCATAACAACCATATTAAAACCAAAAAAAAATGAAAAATGGATCAATCAACCATTTCATAAGGTTTGAATTTTAATTACATATGGATGGTTTTTTTAAGGAAAAATAAAAACAACGAAAAATGAAAACAATAAAAATTTAATAAGGTAAGGTTTAATCCAACAATTATTTCGAAACTCAAATTGTTTTACAAATATGAGCTGATGGTAGCTACATAAAAGTGTAATATCTTTTGATCATGTTAAATATCAAAAATCATGTGTGGCTGCCAACAAACCCCCAACAAAACCATCCCACTGGGGGAAACTAGAACCCCCAATGGGACAATAATAAAAAACGACAAGGAAAGAACAACAACAATATTAGGAATAAATTTTCTTTCTCCCTCTATGGTGAGTATGGACATTATACACAACATTTCCCCCACATTTCCAACTTCAAACGGATGAAAGAATTCATGAACGTGCAACATCCCCTATCATCGCATGCCCCTCAGCAAGCCCACAATAGTACTTGCAACAACCACCTCCGGTCATTTTGAAAAACCCTATTCCACACAAAGGTGTGATGAATACCCAACAAGAGGTACACCCTTCCTCACTACAAATAGGGCAATATCAAAACCCGGGTCCCATATAACCTAGAAATCTGGTTGATCACAAAATCCTCTTAACAGTGAAGAAGAGATTATTTTGAAAACACACAGTCGCCAGTATGGTGTTCCCTCTAAATCTATCCCAACCATCTCAGAAACGGCTCTAGCTACATTCAGACCACCATTGATGATTTCATGCCCTAACACTAAACCAAACCCTCATATACCTTGTATGTCGTTATGATGGAATGTACATAACCCTCATGATAGGGAATCCCATAACTATAGCTGTTGGAAATATGGCTACAACAGAGATGACGTAGATGATCAAGGTTGTCATTGATGGCAATCGATTGTTTATGAAGAACAGATGCTGAAACACGACTGCTGCAACACGAATGCTGAAACAGATGCTGAAACACGACTGCTGCAACACGAATGCTGAAACACGACTGTTGGAAGCGAACACAGATGCTGCAACACAAAAGTGAAACATGTTGAAACGTAGATG
>ML798078.1:196467-227381 GCA_009831015.1 Picea engelmannii
TCATACCTGTAACAATAGCCTGGTCGACAACTTAGCATAGTCTACTGCATCCATGTTTGTATTGGAGGTCCTCCAAACATGTCCAACTTAGTGAAAATCCTTGCTTTCCGCCTTGGGGGAAGTCGACCCAACTGATACTAGACTCATCACCTTTGATCTAGATAGCGGAGAACCATGCCTCCCCACCCTGGTAGCTTTTCATATCCCAGGGTGGATCTGGAACATCACAGTTCATCGATGTATCATCGATGAAGGTGCATCCACATGCATCATGTCCAAAGTATTCTAGTAGAAACCCAACTCACTCAAGCTAGTACCAGCTTCCATCACCCTACAATCCTATGACAGTCGAGCATCATCCCCTGAAGGGCTCTTCCAAAATTTCCCCATCCAACTTGGGGGAAAAAACATCCTCATTGACATTGAAGTTATCAACGCTCCACTTGATTACAATATCTTCTTTGGATGTAGCTACATGTATGCTATGAAGGCGGTGGCCTCTTCTGTGTTTCGAATGATGATGTTCCCCCACAATGGGAAAATAGTCACCATCAACCAAATCACACATTACGAGCCTAACCATTCTTCCAACATTGATAACATTCTCCCCCTTGTCTACACTAGATCAAATTCTTATTCATTCATCGACATGGGTCCTGGAATTTTTAAGGACCCATATTTTTTGGGGGATATCATGGAGCACCACCTCTTCTACACCCTTCAGCACAAGTGTGTGTAGTATCTTCTAATGGAACAGATATCAAATACATTATTCCTCCCATTGAGGCCTCTCATCACCTCGACGTTCCACCAGTTGAAGAACTATTACCTTGGGAATTCCCTTAGAAACCCATGGCACCACTTATCCCATATTCCCCCCCCNAATTCCTTTCTTCTACCCCCCACCTAGAGTCCAAGCATTCCAGGTAGCTATGACCCTTACTCTTCCTAACATGGTGCTTGCCATCCCTGTTTGGTATCTACATCCACCTGTGATGGTTCCTCAACCATATCTCCCTCCTCATACAAGGGGAATACCGATGCATATCCTATTATATGCTCTTGCCATGCCACCATCACCCCCAACTGTTGGCACTACTTCCACTATTGGGGGATGAGGAAAGAATAAAGATCCCACAGCTCCACTTCCTCCTCGAGTTCAACCTCCTTGCACACTATTCGAAAGAGAAGGAAACCCCACTAATATATGTCCTACTCTTCCCGAGTTACACAATTTGATCCAACTCCCTAGAGAAACGACATTGCTCGCCACTCCACCAAATACGTCCACTGCTACTCTAGATTCCTCCACTACAGGCAATAAAGGGTTGCAAACCAAATTTGCTTGTGCCATATGCACAGAATATGGCCATTATACTCATCATTATCTAGCTCTACCTCAATTTCACCAAAAGTTAGCCACAGTACGCCAAATACATTAGCTAGATCCCTCTCGACCACTCTCTATTGAGGCTCACATTACTAATATTCGATACATTTCATCGTCAGTACCTATGTGAACGAGCCACCCTCCATAGTATCAGGACATTCACTTTATGTCCAGTGGTCCCTCACACCCTATACACGATGTCCCATATGTGTCCTCACCACTTGAGGACAATCACACTTTGATATTTCCCCCTGTCACCTCCCAAGATCCCCTATATTCTCACATTTTCCACTGCGATGAAGATATCCTGGAGGAACTCATTACTCCTGATTTCCCATGGAATGTGATCCATCATCGAGTACTTTTCCACTCACAAGAGGTATTTCACCCTCCTAACCTCATGTACGTCCCTCCGTACAGTCTCTAGCTAACCTCCCTCAAAATCACACAATGTGGGATGATAAGGTCACTAACCTATCTCTCGCAACTCCCAGATCGGTAGCCCTAAGCTCCCGCAATCTTCAAATCACCTCACATCTCTCTCACCAAATTACCAACATCATCTGCACTTGTCCCTCGAGGATCCTTTTTCTCACGTCACGTTTAGGTATGCATGCTCACTTTCAATTTTATCAAATAGATGCTATATGTTCTTTATCATTAGATATTGTTCATGTTGGGTATTTGGTTTTCATGTGTGCAGGTACTTGTTCCACAAGAGATGCACCCCCTTCATGTATATGTTTGACACTGGCATGTAATTATTCCCTCTATAAATAAATTGCATCTCCTAGTCACACCCTCTGACGTTTACCTTTAGGGTTCCTACATACGGCTCTACAGTACCGTCACCTCTAATGCATTTTGGTACTGTCACCCAGTAGCACTCTCCCCCACATGCATTTTCCCATTCATAGTTCCCCTTGGAAACTTGACACTCATGTTGATTTCACCCCCTAGGGATGGGAGTCTTGATAGTCTTATGCACTTCTTAGAATGAACCCCATACTTCTTCTCATCATATTTCTAGCTTTCCTAATGGACTCCTTGGCCATATCATATTGGTTCTATTGACTGCACCTCTGCAATATCATTAGCCCTCTATCTCATCCACCATTAGTTTTCCCAACTATAGATTGTCCTCCATCCATTTAACTAATACATAAAGCCACCAATGGGGGCCCCACCCTCCACCAGTTCTCTTTCACAACTTGCGCCCTAACAGAACAAACCACCTTCCACTGGGACACATGTTTATGTATCTGTACACTCAACCCAAATTATTCTTTATTTCTTTGGTAATTGTAAAAACCCTTTGTTTCGAGCATTTACTTAACTTTTTGTCATCATCATTGATGGCCTTCTCTTTTCTCAGCAAAGAAATTCATGTCGCCCTTGGTTGGGGAATCCACTCTATTTTCATACTCACATCATTCACGAACCCGAAGTATCCCAAGTCCATATACCCATGATTTGTGATTTTGTCCAATTTTTTAGATTCTGGCATAGTTTAACCCCATATCTAGTTGTCCCCCTGACACTAGATACGATTTTACGGTTGCTACCAATCATCCTTAAAATTCCCCAACCAAGGGAAGTCTTGAGTCTCACTACATCTTGACTTCATTCATGTTACCTGTCAGTAACCAATATCATCTCAGTGGATTTCACGAATCTCTTTTCTTCTTAGAGTCGCGTCTCCCTTTTTGTCGACATCAACACAGTTTCTGGAAGGGAGACAGTATCTTGACTCTCATTAACTTCACAATGAGGAGTCTCGAATGGCATAGAGAGAATCATCATTTCTCTCTAATTTTGTTGACCCCCATAACATTCGACTTCAGCAAAATCTCATGTTACGTGTTGATTAAGGTTGGTTGTCAATGATGTCAACCCTTGAAGAAAGCCCCATAGCACAAAGGTTGGGTAATGGACATAAGATTTTTTTATGTAAAGATGACTTGTTATTGTCTTGTCATGGTTGATAATAAGTAGAAATGGATGAACTCCGAAGTGATCCCCTTATGGTGAAATCCCTCACGGGAATACGCTTTGCCGATTGAGTTATCCTAGAAGTATGGTTAGAGAACCCATGCTTATTTGTGGAATAATGATATGAATGCTAGTGAATTTTTCATTGAAACTATCCTATATGGATATTTCTTATCATGCCATTTCCTGTGGTATGTGGAACTTCACATAACTCCTCATAGTTAAAGACTTATGGCCATGAGAAGTTGGAGAACCCAGGTTTGGGTAATGGACCCAAGTTTGTTTGACGGATAATGGTATGATTTTTGATATATTTTCAGGTAATACTATTCTATATGGATATTACATGTCATTCCAATTCTGGTGGTATGTGGAACGTCACATAAATCCTCACGGTTTGAGAGTTATGGCCTTACGAAGTTGGAGGACCCTTATATGTCATCTAGAAGCCCCAAAAGGTCAAAGTAGTTAAAGTGGTTTAAGAGATTTTAAAAGGTAAATAATAAAGTGAAATGATGAGTGTATTATAATTCAAAGTGAATACAAAATAAATTCTTTCAATAATAAATTTAATGGAGAAATTAGAAGTGGACCCAACCCTAAAATAAGGAAAGTGAACCAAGTGACCTAGAAGATGTTTTTAAGGAAGCTACTTGGAGAGAATAAATAAGAGGCAAGGCTCTCTCATTTGAATAACACTTGATAATATTGAATATATATAGGTGTATAAGGTAACAAAATGATATCTAAGCCGAAATTCTGAGGAAAGTGAAGAAAAGAAGGCCGAAATGCAAGGAAGGATAAATTCTTTTGATGGTGCTTTCTAAGGTATGTTATTTACAGGTCATCTCACCATTTTTGCTATAACTTTTTTTCTATAATGATTCAGATCCTGAAATTCCTACACAAGTGAGAAAACATATCCAAGTATCTGTGGTAAAAAATTCAGCTTGTTGTTCATTGTATTTTGGGAGTTACACTCCGTGGAAAATAGGGTTTGTGGCCAGTCCTGAAACTATTCAAAATCAGGTGTTTTGGGTAAAAACATCATAACTTATTCATAATAGATCCAAATTAAGTGAGACCAAATGTGTTGGTTAGGGAAAAGTACTTAGTATGTTTTTTAACAGTTTTAGATCAATTTATCAAACATTTTGTGCGGGGCATTCTCTACAAGGTCGCTCTCTAGAATAAGCCAGAATTCAGCAAGGTATGTCATTTTTGTTATAACTCATTTTCTTAAAGGTAGATCATGGAGAGTATCAACTCATATACAAATGGAATAACACACTTTTATGGACAGAAGTATGCTTTTTGGAGCATAAGGATGAAGACATATATACAAGTACAGGGGTTTGAAATTTGGCAATCAATTGTAGATGAATACATAGTACCAACAATTCCACCAACAAATGACAAAGAAGTAAAACTTGGTCAGAATAATTCCAAAGCTACAAATTCACTTTTGAATGGTCTCCGTGAAACAGTATTCACCAAAGTTTCACATTGTAAATATACTAAAGAGATTTGGGATAAGCTTCGAAATATTTATGAAGGAGATACAAAAGTCAAAGAAAAAAAACTTCAAACTTGCAGAGGTCAGTTTGAACAACTAAAAAAGAAGAAAGATGAGAATATTGCAGCCTACTTCTTAAGATTTAACGAAACAGTGAATGCAATCATAGGATTGGGAGAAGAAATCGAAGAATATGTAATTGTTCAAAAGGTACTAAGATCTCTTCCTATGAGATTCAACCCTAAGATATTAGCACTAGAAGAAAGATCGGATCTGAACTCAATAAGAATGGATGAACTGCATGGAATATTCATAGCATATGAAATGAGAACTAAACAGAAAAATCCAGATGTAAAAGAAGTAGCCTTCAAAGCATCCAAATGATCAAAACAAAAGAAAAATGAAAAAGAAGACTATAGAAGCAGCAGCGACGTCTCGGAAGATGATGAAGAAGTGGCCAACTTCGTCAAAAGACTGAACAAGGGAACCAATGGTAGGTATAGAGGTAATCTTCCTTTAATTTTTTTTAATTGTGATAGTATTGGTCATTTTTCTAACAAATGTCCTCATAAGAAAAAGAGAAATGATGAAGGTTACTCAAAAGGCAAACACACATATAAAGGAAAAAGAACTACAAAAAAATATTTCAAGAAAAGCTTATGCATCAAAGAAGACATATCATCATCAAATGAAGATGAAATCAATGACAATGAGACAGGAAGAGTTCTATTCATGGCAGTAAAAGATTCTGACAAAGAAGACTCCGAAAAAGAATATGAAGAAGCCGAAGAAGGATATGAAGAAGTCCAAGATGAAATTGAAGAGGCAGAAGTTGACTATCAAGAAGAATTAATGTGTGCCATAGAAGTTATCAGAAGAGAAAAGAAGAAAAACAAGAAACTACAAGCAGAACTAGACAAGAAAAAGGACACTCGAGAACTAATACAAATGATCACAGGATTGAAGGTTCAAATGGAATAAGATAAAAGAATTGAAGAAGAACTTAAATAACAACTAGAATAAAAGGACAAGATCATTGGAAACTTGGAAGCAGAGACCGTCACACTAAGAAAGGATATTCAAAATAAAAATATGAAAAATAGCTCAAAAGTTATGGATGACATTATCAGCAGTCAAAAATCTTATCTTGACAAATTTTGACTTGGATACAATTAGACAAAAAATGGATCAATCTCCAAAACAACAGAGCAAGAAACAAATCCAAAAAGCTATGAAGAAACAATCAATGGGGATAGGAAGATATACAAGGAAGATTACAGGGACACTCCTCCACCGACAAGATTTAGATTTCATAATCAACAACAGACAGATAGGTCTAAAGAAGAAGAAGGATTCATAAGAGCACCTTCTTTTAGAAGATATTCAATTCCTAGGTATCAAACTATATTTTTTGGTTTATGTTATGCATGTAATAATTTTGGACATAAAGCTATGAATTGTAGAGCTAACAACAACAACAATAACAACTTTGAGATTCATACACAAACGGGTTACTCAAGAAGACCTAGTGAAACACAACGAAGAAGTTACAATAGGTTTGAATCTTTGAGCACTGAAGTGGAATGTTAAAATTGTAACAATTTTGGACACGTGGCCAAAAATTGCAGAATGGAAATCCCTCCTAAAGAACCTTAACAAAATAACAACAGTCACAGACAAGAACCTCAGAAAATGACATGGATAAGAAAGAAAGATCAATATAGCAATGAAGAATGTAGAGTCTCTCTACAAGATAAACAGAAGAAACATAGTTAGTATGTTGACAGTGGGTGTTCAAAACACATGACAGGTGATAGAGACAAATTTCTTACATTATGAAAGGAAAGAAATGGATTGGTCTCCTTCAGAAATGATAATTCAGCTAAAATCATTGGAGAAGGCACAGTCCAAATTGGGAACAAGAGTAAAAAGGCACAAAATTTTCTACTGGTAGAATATATGAAACATAATATTCTAAGTGTGAGTCAAATGTGTGACCAAGGTCATAAAGTTACTTTCGATTCACAAGAGTGTGAGATAAGAAGAGAAGTTTCAAAGAAATTGATCGGTACAGCTGCAAGAACTTCAAACAACATATATGTGTTAAGTGAAATTGGAAATGAAAAGTGTTTTCTAGGAAAGGAAGATGAAAGTTGGCTATGGCACAGAAGAATGGGTCACATGCATTTTGATAACCTTGTCAAAGTCAGCAAAAGAGAATCAATCAGAGAAATGTCCCAAATCACAAAACCAACCAACACTTTATGCAAGCATTGTCAACAAGGAAAGAAAACAAAGACCAGGTTCAAATCAAAGGAATATTCAACAATAAGACCACTGGAAATTGTGCATACTAATCTAGTTGGACCAACTAAAACAAAGGGCTTAAAAGGTGAGAGATACTTTATGTTATTAGTTGATGATTATACAGGAATGACTGCAGTTTTCTTTCTCAAGAAAAAGTCCGAAGGTTTTTAAAACTTCAAGATCTACAAGGAAATGGTTGAAAATTAGATGTATTCAAGAATAAAATGCTTGAGATATGATAATGGAGGAGAGTTCACTTCAAAGGAATTTATGAACTACTACAGTAGCCATGGAAAAAAAAGGCAATTCTCCATTGCTAGGACACCTCAACAGAATGGAATTGTTGAAAGAAACAACAGGACAGTACAGGAAATGGCTCAAACAATGCTAATGGATTCCAAAATGACAAATATATTTTGGACACGGGCAGTGCATACAACAGTTCACATTCAAATTAGAGTAATTCTCAGAAACAACACTAATAAAACTCCCTACGAGCTATGGAAAGGAAGACCAACAAATGTGAAGCACTTCAGAGTTTTTGGAAGCAAATTCTACATCAAAAGAGAAGATGGAAGAATGGGAAAGTTTGACTCTCGTGTGGACAAAGGAGTACTTGTTGGTTACTCAAGTACAAGGAAAGCATACAAGTATTACAATCTAATATTGAACAAAGTTGTGGAAAGCATCAACATAACAATTGATTAAACAGGTAGACCAGAATCAAAGGAAGAAGAAAACAAATCAATGGAACAACTTTTCGAAGAAGAATAAGAAGAAGATGAATTGGAAGAGGAATATGAAGAGAATATGATAGAAATAGAAGAGAAAGTTCAGCAAGTATCTCCAAAGACATCTAGCAAACGAGTAAAGAAGAATCATCCTTCAGATCAAATTATTGGAAACAAAGATGCAAGATCTGAGACTAGAAGATAAATCTGTTCACCATAATAGACACACCTAGCACTCTTATCTACAATTGAACCAAACTGTTTTGAAGAAGCCAACAAGGATAAATTTTGGAATAAGGCCATGAATGAAGAATTGGATCAAATAGAGAAAAATGACACTTGGGAACTGGTTCCAAGACCAAAGAATAAGAATGTGATCGGCACAAAATTTCTTTTCAGGAATAAATTAAATGAAGATGGACAAGTTACAAGGAACAAAGCTAGATTGGTATGTAAAGGATATGCACAGATTGAAATAATCGACTTTGAAGAGACATTTTTCCCAGTTGCCAGAATGGAAGCAATCCAGTTTCTTTTAGCCTATGCATGCTCCAAAAATGTTAAAGTATATCAAATGGACGAAAAATCATCTTTTCTGAATGGGGAACTTGAAGAATAAGTCTACATTTAACAACCAGAAGGATTTCAGTTGTTAGAGAATGCAGATTATGTGTGTAAATTAAAGAAGGAAGGGTTTAGAAAAGGAAGTGCAGACAACAACCTCTATATTAAGGTAAGTGAAGGTAATATTTTATTAATTGAAGTTTATGTTGATGATATTATTTTTGGTAGTGATGATGACAGGTTAAGCCTGAAATTTGCAAAAGATATGCAAAAATAATTTGAAATGTCGTTACTTGGAGAACTATCCTTCTTTTTGGGACTTCGGATTCATCAAAGCAACCAAGGAATCTTTATTTCTCAAACCAAGTATATCATATAAATGCTAAAGAGGTTCGGAATGGAAGATTGCAAACAAGTTATCACTCCCATGAAAACCAGTTGCAAGTTGAGCAAAGATGATGATTCCAAGTCGATAGATCAGAGGCAATGTAGGTCAATGATTGGCAGCCTAATATATGTGACATCATCCAAAACAGATGTAATGCAGGCAGTTGTACAGGTGGCACAATTTCAAGAAACACCAAAGGAGTCACATGTGTTAGTAGTGAAGGGGATTTTCAGATATCCCAAAGGATTAGAAGATTTTGGATTATGGTATCCAAAAGGAAAATATCTATCACTTATTTCCTACATAGATGCATATTGGATAAGTTGTATCGATGACCAACGAATCACTAGTGGAGCATCGTTCTACTTGGGTGAGTGTTTAGTATCATGGCTAAGCAAGAAACAATCATTAGTATCTTTATCTACAGCCAAGGTAGAGTATATTGCAGCAGCAGCATGTTGTACATAGGTTCTTTGGATGAAACAAACTCTAACAGATATACAGGTTGAGTATGATAAGCCCATTACAATCTATTGTGATAATAGAAGCACCATCAGTATCTCGAAGAACTCAGTGATGCACTCCAAGATGAAGAACATTTCAATCAAGTATCACTTTCTACGAGAGCAGGTTGCAGAAAATAACATCAGAGTTAAGTATGTGGGCACAAAATAACAAGTGGCAAACATCTTCACAAAACCACTTCCACGGGAATCCTTTGCATATCTTCACCAGAGACTTGGAGTTATTTCTACTCCAAAATGAATGCTTTTTGAATGCTTATCTTATATGTCTTAGATTTACACGAGGAAGCACCATAAGAGGATAGTTCAGTCAGGGGGAGAAACCCCAAATGGAAAGATACCTTTGCCATTGATGACAAAGGGGGAGAAATTTATTAGATGTAGAGGACAGAGGCATGGTTCCAGGGGGAGAGGTTTATAAGATGCAGAGGACAGAGGAAGAGGACAAAGGAATGGTTCTAGGGGGAGTAGATTTATCAAATACAAATGAGAGAGGCATGGTTCCAGAGGGATCATGAGTGATATGATTTCAGTATTGCATCAAAGTGTTTCCATCAATGCCAAATGGGGATATTGTTGATTAAGGTTGGTTGTCATTGATGTCAACCCTTGAAGAAAGCATCGTAGCACAAAGGTTGGGTAATGTACCCAAGATTGTTTTATGTAAAGATGACTCATTATTGTCTTGTCATGGTTGACAATAAGTAGAAATGTATGAACTCCAAAGTGGTCCCCTTATGGTGAAAGCCCTCACGGGAAGACACTTTGCGGATTGAGTTATCCTAGAAGTATGGTTAGAGAACCCATGCTTATTTGTGGAATAATGATATGAACACTAGTGAATTTTTCAGTGGAACTATCCTATATGGATATTTCTTGTCATGTCATTTCTGGTGGTATGTGGAACATCACATAACTCCTCACGGTTAGAGAGTTATGGCCATGAGAAGTTGGAGAACCCAGGTTTGGATAATGGACCCAAGTTTGTTTGATGGATAACGGTATGAGTTTTGATATGTTTTTAGGTAATATTATTCTATATGGATAGTACATGTCATTCCATTTCTATTTGTATGTGTAACATCACATAACTCCTCATGGTTTGAGAGTTATGGCCTTACGAAGTTGGAGGACCCTCATATGTCATCTAGAAGCCCCAAAAGGTCAAAGTAGTTAAAGTGGTTTAAGAGTTTTTAAAGGTAAATAATAAAGTGAAGTGATGAGTGCACTATAATTCAAAGTGAATACAAAATCAATTATTTTAATGGATAAATTAGAAGTGGGTTAACCCTAAAATAAGGAAAGTGGGCCAAGTGACCTAGAAGATGTTTTTAAGGAAGTTGCTTAGAGAGTATAAATAAGAGGCAAGGCTCTTTCATTTAAATCACACTTGAGAATATTGAATACCTATAGGTTTCTAAGGTAACCAAATGATATCTAAGCCTAATTTCTGAGGGAAGGTGAAGAAACTAAGGTCGAAATTCAAGGAAGGATAAATTATTTTGATGATGCTTTCTAAGGTATGTTATTTACAAGTCATCTCACCATTTTCGCAATAATGTTTTTTATAGAATGATTCAGACCGTGAAATTTCTATGCCATTGAGGAAACATATCCAAGTATTTGTGGTAAAAAATTCATCTTGTGGTTCATTGTATTTTTGGAGTTACACTTCGTGGAAAATAGGGTTTGTGGCTAGTCCTGAAACTAGTCAAAAACAAGTGTTTCGGGTAAAAACGTCATAAATTATTCATAATAGATCCAAATTCAGCAATACCAAATGCATTGGTTAGAGTATAGTCTGTAGTATTTTTTTTAATATTTTTAGATCTATTCAAAAAATATTACGTGCATGGAACACTCTATAAAGTTGCTCTCTAGAATAAGCCAAAATTCAGGAAGGTATGCCATTTTTGCTATAACTAAATTTCTAAGAGGTTTCAAGTAGTGACACCTGGAGGAATTTCATAGAACACATTTAAGAACATTGTATACAAGTTTCATATATTTATTCATTACAGGTACAAAGTTATGATTATTTCAAGTCAGGGTTGTTGACTAATCCAAAACTAGTTATGTGAGACTAAAGAAACATTTGATGTAAATTCTAGTCTCTTGTTCTTTAAAGTTAAGGAAGTTTTGAAAGTATGTGATCATATACACCAGGTCTATTACAGAGTTATAAATCATATTTGGATGATGAAATTGATGAGGGATTTTTTTTTAGGTACAAGTTGGGTACATGATTGAGACAAGTAGTTGATGGATTGGCACATACATGAGGTGTACAATTGATGATGTTGGTACATATTGATGAGTCATAGTTGATGATTAGTTTACACATGATTGGTACATACTTAGAACATGGTTGGTTGCACTTTTTTATGGTATAGGTTGATTACAGATTGTTTTGTACAGGTTGGTGCATGGTTGACGCACTTATTTATGGTACAGGTTGATTACTAGTTGATGCATGGTTGATGCATGGTTCAAGTTTATTGGTATAGGTTTACATCGGTATATCTCATAGTGATAGTGTGACAGTGGTTCCATCATTCTACTTCTACTTTAGGTTGGTTGGACGGGGCAAGGACAGGTGGTTGCAGCCACCTTCCGGTTGTAGTCGAAAAACTTAAGGGGTTGTAGCCGGAGAACATTGGGGGTTGTAGCCTCCTTCTGGTTGTAGCCAGAGAATTAGGGAGTAGGATATTCCCTCAAGTTGTAGCCTGAGAAACTAGGGGGTTGGAGCCTCCTTCCAGTTGTAGCTGGAAAACAAAGGAAGTTGGTGATTCCAATGAATCTAATTCTTAAAGACATATAAGAAAAAGCATTCTTTGGTTTTCTCCCGATTTGGGATTCCACGTAAAACACTAGTGTACTGTGTATGTGTGTGATTGTTCATTTCTTATTTCTCATTATTGGATAATAATTTTACATTGATATAACAGTTGGATTATTTGGAGAAAAAGGATTATAATTATGCTATTACGGATTCACCCCGCCTCTCGGTAATCCAACATTACAGTGGGTCTTACTATGCAACTATTGTAGTTGTTTCACACTATCCAAAGACCTCTGAATTCGTTAGGCCATCAATGCCTACGAGTCATCAACACTTCTTATAGGCATCCTTGCCTCACTTCAGAGTATGTTCACCATTCAGAACTTTCATCTGTCATGAGCAATTTCCCCTAAGGACGCTTTCGTTATCTACATCAACACACATCTTTAGTTACAGTCTCACATTCTGGTTACATGACACAAGCATGGGGCATGCTCGCCTCGTTTGTACACATATTTTATATTTTCCCTAGAGAAATATTTGGGTCCCACAGTTTTCCCTCTCCTTCCAACAGATCTCTCTTGCAATTCCTCTCTTTACTCTTCATTACAACGGAACTCTCAGTAAAATAAAAATTGATGTATTTTGGCTATACATATACTCCTAACCTCACACATTAGGGGGCATATATTATCACTAAAAAATCATCTGGAACATTGCACACAAATGGTTAAGGAAACACATCAATGCCAACAACAATTAGTCCACCTGCAACACTGAAATTCATTCAAAAGGCAAAAACTATAAAATTGGGTCAAAATTTGACATGCACAAATTCACCAAAGGAAGCGCGCGCACAGTTCACAGTATGCATGGGCCAAAAAATCCCTCAGAGCATAGAATGTGCCAAGTGCGCAACTGTGTACGAGAAAAGATGCACACTTCTATGAATGGCGCATGTATGGATATTGTCAACCCCTCAACCACTTATGGACCATCTCCCAACATGATTTGACCCTCTTATCTGAGGGAAATTTGAATGGGAGGTTGGTCAAGGACTAGAGGGTGCCTAAAAGGCCTCTTGTTCACACCAAGAACCAATTAAATTTTTCCTTGAAAAAATGTTATAAATAAGAGCCATGGGTGCACTAAGAAAAAATATCTTCATAGTATTGTTATGTTGCGAGAATTCTCCCTTGATAATCCTCCTTTCTCTTTGGAGCCTTCAAGAAACATTGCAATAGGCCATTCCACTCACCTCTTGAGGGAATAGGCATTGTTTTTCTTCACCATTTCCCATTTTCTTCCATTGTATGAAGAGCTCTCCATTAGGGAACTTAAGAGCCCTCCCAAGGAGGAAGAGGGGACTCATAAGTCCTCATTTTTCTCTACGGTGTTTTGCATACTAATATATTTATCCATTGGTAGCATTATGTTGGTCATTGGTTGATTTTCATGGTTCTATGTTTCTGATGCTTTCTAACTTTTATTTCTTAGTTTTTTTAGGTTATTTCTATGTTTATATATGTGGTTGGCTTGTTTAACCCACTCACAAACTTTTGTCTTGTCTAGTAAGCTCATCTAGACATGCAAGTGTTGTTGTTTTTCTCACCCAAGTGAAAACCAACAAAACAAAAATAAATCCCAATGGATAAGGCACCTAGTCTATTGTTCTTGATCTCCTCATAAGGAGGACAGCATCCCCATTGGAGACAAACAAAAATGACAAATAAGGTGAGGACATGTTTACCACTTAACCTTTTTATATGACATGCAAGCCAAATTAGAAATACCACCCATGCACAAACAAGAAGTAAGGATACATTGACTGAATTTGGGGTTTCCCACTTTCATGAGATGAGTGGGATGGAATATTTATGAATTTCCATCCTTACACCTACCAGAAGTATGGGGTTTCAAAGACAAGCAATAATACAAGAAGAAAAAACACTAAACAAAACACAAGGAAAACATCATGTAGAACAATAAGAGGAAGATGAAGGTGAATAATGAGGTGGAAGAAATGAAACCACAAGGGATCACTTAGTAAATAGAGAACAAAATTGTCAAATAAGGAGAGGTCTTTGTCACCAGTTATCTTTTTTGAGATGGCTTGCAAGCCCAAATTGGTAAGATCCCTATTGCACAATGAAGCAACAAGGATACCTAGACTGAATTTGGGGTTTCCCAATTCCTTGAGAAGATTAGTATGGAATAAATAATCTTCCATCTTTACACCTACCAAAAACATAGGCTTTCTAAGACAACCCACAAGGCAAGAAGACAAAAACACTAAACAAAAGATAAGGCAAACACCATGGGGAATGAGAAGAGAAAGATGAAGGTGAACAACAAGGTGGAGGCAAGGAAACCACAAGGGAGCACTTGGTAAAAGAGAAAAAAAATATCAAATAAGGAGAGGCATTGGTCTCCACTCGAATTTTTTGAGATGTCTTGCAAGCACCCTCGTGCATAAGGAAGAAGTGAGGAGACATTGAATGAATTTTGTCTTTCCTACTTCCTAGAGACAAGTGGCATGGAATAAATGAGCCACCATCCTTACACCTATCACAAACATGGGGTTTTCAAGACAAGCCACAAGGCAAGAAAAACAAACACTAAATGAAACACAAGGAAAAACATTGTGCAGAATGAGAAGAGGAAGACAAAAGTGAAAAATGAGGAGGGTGAAATGAAACCAAAAACAAGTGCTTGGTAAAAAGACGACATTCACAAATAATGAGAACTCTTCTTCACCAATTTACATTTTTTAGAAGACTTGCAGATCTGAATTGGCAATTTTACTCATGCACAAGGAAGAAATGAGGAGACCTTGCATCTATTTGGAGTTTCCCACTTCCATGAGACAAGTGGCATGGAATATTTACAAGCCTCATCCTTACACCTACCAAACATATGTGGTTTCTAAGACAAGCCACAAAGCAATACTACCAAACACTAAATGAAATACAAGGAAAACACCATGCAAAGTAAGAAGAGGAAGACAAAGGTGAACAACAACGTGGAGATAATGAAACCACAAGGGAAGACTTGATAAAAAAACAAAAAAAATATTAAATAAGGAGAGATCTTGTTGGATTACTGAGAGGGTGGGGTGAATCAGTAATACAACAATTATAATATTTTTGACCAAATAATCCAAGTGTTATATCAATGTAGAATTATCATCCAATAATGAGCAATGAACAAGTGAACAATCACACACATACACAGTACACCAATTTTTTACGTGGAAATCCAAAGCGAGAGAAAACCAAATAATGTTTTTTCTTTTATGTCTTTAAGAATTACATTCATTGGAAGCACCAACTTCCTTTGTTTTCCAGCTACAACTGGAAGGAGGCTCCAACCCCCTAGTTTCTCAGGATACAACTTGAGGGAAGCTCCCACTCCCCAATTATCTGGCTACAACCAGAAGGATGATACCTCCCTCTATTTATCTGACTACAACCGGAAGGTGGCTACAACCACCTATCCTTGCCCTATCCAACCACCCTGAAGTAGAAGTAGAATGATGGAACCACTTTCACACTATCACTGTGAGATATAACACTGTAAACTTGTACCAATAAACCTGAACCATGCATCAACTTGTACCTCAACCTGTAATCAACCTGTACCATAAACAAGTGCATCAACCATGTACCAAGTATGAACCAATAATGTGTCAACTACTCATCAACTATGACTCATCAATATGTACCAAAATCATCGACTATACACCTCATGTATGTGCCAACTCATCAACTACTTGTCTCAACCATGTACCCAACTTGTACCTCAACAAACATCCCTCATAAATTTCATCATCCAAATATGATTTGTAACTTTGTAATAGACCTGGTGTATATGATCACATACATGCAAACCTTCCTTAACTTTAACAACAAGAGACTGTCATTTTCATCAAACTTTTCTTTAGTCTCACATGACTAGTTTTGGATTAGTTAACAACCCTAACTTGAAATAATCATAGCTATGTACCTATAATGAATAAATATACAAAAATTATACAAAATGTTCTTCAGTGTGTTTTATGCAATTCCTCTGGATGTCACTACTTGGAACCTCTCAGAAAAGGAGTTATATAAAAAATGGCATACCTTGTTGAATTACAGCTTATTCTAGAGAGCGACCTTGTAGAGTGTGCCCCACACAAAATATTTGTTGAATGGATCTGAAAATGTTACACAACATACTAAAGACTGTACTCTAACCAAAACATTTTTTCTTACTAAATTTTGATCTGTTATGAAGAAGTTATGATGTTTTTACCCGAAACACCTTAGAAAGCATCATCAAAAGAATTTATCCTCCCTTGAGTTCCGACCTTCTTTTTTTCACCTTCCCTCTGAAATTCAGATTATATATCCTTTGGTTACCTCAGACACCTATAGATATTCAATATGCTCAAGTGTGATCTGAAATGAGAGAGACTTGCTTCTTATTTATACCCTCCAAGTAGCTTCCTTAAAAACATCTTCTAGGTCACTTTACCCACTTTCCTTATTTTAGGGTTAACCCACTTCTAATTTCTCTATTAAATTTATTATTTAAATAATTTATTTTGTATTCACTTTGAATTATAGTACACTCATCACTTCACTTTACTATTTACCTTCTAAAATATCTTAAACCACTTTGACTAGTTTGACCTTTTGGGGCTTCTAGATGACATATGAGGGTCCTCCAACTTCGTAAGGCCATAGCTCTCAAACCCTGAGGAGTTATGTGACGTTCCACATACCACCAGATATGGAATGACATGTAATATCCATATAGAATAGTATTACCTAAAAATATGTAAAAAATCATACCATTATCCATCAAACGAACTTGGGTCCATTACCCAAACCTGGGTTCTCCAACTTCTCATGACCATAACTCTCTAACTGTGAGGAGTTATGTGACGTTCCACATACCACCGGAAATAAAATGACAAGAAATATAAATCTAAGATAGTTTCACTAACAAATTCACTGACCTTCATCTCATTATTCCACAAATAATCATGGGTTCTCTAACCATACTTCTAGGATAACTCAATCCGCAAAGCGTCTTCCCGTGAGGGATTTCACCATAAGTGGACCACTTTGGAGTTCATCCATTTGTACTTATTAACAACCATGACAAGACAATAATGAATCATATTTACATCAAACAAACTTGGTTCCATTACCCAAACCTGTGTGTGACTAGGCTTTCTTCAAGGGTTGACATCAATGACAACCAACCTTAATCAACATTGGTCACCACTTAAATTTTTTGAGATGACTTGAAAACCAAAATTTGCTAGCCCATCCATGCATATGGAAGAAGTGAGGAGACCTTGCATGTATTTAGGGTTTTCCACTTCCATGAGACAAGTGGCATGGAATATTTATGAGCCACATCCTTATAGCTAACAAAAATATGGGGTTTCCAAGCCAACCCACAAGGAAATAATCCCAAACACTAAATGAAAAACAAGGAAAATGTCATGTAGAACAAGAAGAGGAAGACGAAGGTGAACAACAAGGCAAAGGTAATAAACCAAAAGGGAGTGGTTATTAAAAAGGAAACAAAATTATTAAATAAGGACAAGTATTGGTAACCACTTAATGTTTTTTAGATGAATTGCAATCCCAAATTGGTAAGCACGCCTTGCACAAGGAAGAAGTGAGGAGACCTCGAACAAATTTTGGGTTTCCCACTTTTTTGAGACAAGTGACATTGAATAAACAAGCCTCCAGAAAAGCCACAAGGAAATAAGACCAAAAACTAAATGAAACACAAGACAAACGCCATGTGAAACAAGAAGAGGAGATGAAGGTGAACAATGAGGTAAAGGAAACTAAACCACAAGGGATATCTTGGTAAAAAGACAACAAAATTGTCAAATAAAGAGAGGTTTTGGTCCCTATTTAGCTAACTATGGTTTAATTAAAGGATAAGTATAATTAATAAAATTTATTCATGGTTATAGTTATAACTTGAATTCAACTTTATGGGGGGGAAAGCATAAAGTCATATAAATCCTTGTGTGTAAGGTGCCCCAACCTTACATGCTAATACAATTGATCCATCAAGTCCAAGAGAATATGTGCCTTGCCACCTGGAAATAGGTGTATCTTATCACATGAGTTGTACATGCCAAAAAATAAAATTAAGTTACAAATACTTTAAAGAACTTATGTTTACCAAATATTTATCAATTGTAAAATTGAATATGATAAAGAAACTTTATAAAAAAATATGTTGTAATAACCTCATCCAGGAAATGATCCCAAATAGAATCCTATGTCGAGCCATGAAAACTATGCCCTCAATGAGAGAATCAATGCAGAACAACTGGGTCGAAACCAGAATGGCCAGCCTAGTTAAATGGTGTGCATGGTCTAGAATTAGTGTGACCTAAAGGACATACACCCAGTGGTATAACATAATCAAAAAATAGCTCTATCTAAGAAGTTTACACAAATGTTGTCTCTTGAACTACACTATTTGTGAGGGAGGATATTATAACACTAGTGGTTTTTGGAACATTAGGCTCCATCATAAACCTCACCTTATCGGTTAAGGGAGTTGACCAATTATTTGGGTCGACAACCGACTAAACTATCGGTTGACTGTGTCCACTTAGAATCCCATATCCACTTTTTATGGACAGTTGCAACCAACGCTATCTTGTTATTTTTGGTTTTTTCCATGAACAAAACCTATTTTTAGATGATCCTTTTGGATCAGTTTATCATCATTGGGAGAGATCTCTTTGCACTCTCATGGAGAATGCTTGTGCTTCAGTGCAATGGCGTCTTTAGACACCACTACTTCTCTCAGATCATTTTTTCTCCTTTTTGTTTATTCTCTTGTCCCAACATGGTATCAAAGTCGATGTTTTCGTGATATTGGGTTCATAGAGAATGAGAATTAGACAGTGGTTTGATGTGGTTTACAAGACTGAAGGAAACCCTTTCTTTTTGTTGTAAGTTCTATGTATAGCTATTAAATTTCGTGATCATGGTTGGTTAAGCTTAGTTAATATATGGGTTTAAATATGTGCTCTAGATCTGTCCCATGGACCAATTATCGAGCTATGATTGAGTGGGTGTAAAATTGAGTGAGTTTTACTCTCACGTCGAACTACATCTCGGCTAGATGTTTCATATGCAAGGCATCGTCGAATTGTTTACTTACTCATAATTTTTCATACACCATCATTGGGAAATGAGTTTGTGATCATTGATTGAGTCTCGAATTAACTAGAAAAGGAGGGTGCAATCGAATGTCTACCCAAGGTTGGAATTTCAAATCCCAACAGCCCATCAAATTTAACGGTTTCCGCAACTCAGATGCATGTTTTGACGTATTTCACTAAGAATGTTGACGGTTTGTTAAAAAAAATTAGCATATTTGATGGGAAAATCACCCCGTGACGGGAAATTTTCCTGTCAAATTCCATCCCTGTGTTTACCAATATCTAGGTGCATGTACAACTTATTATGGCTTAACAAAATAGAGATCCAACTGGTGTGGTGGTTCGACTGACCAGTCCCTTGATCAAACATTCACTCCATTTGACATCTGACTCGATCGTACAACTCACCTTTCGATGGACTGGTGACTGTGATCTGACAAAATCATGTGTTTAACTCATGGATATTGATCGACTTGACAAAACCCTCATGGATTCAAACCCTTGGCTTGTCTCAACTACCTTTGGTTCAAACTAGAAGGGGGATCCAACAAACCACCAATTCTGATGAACAACAATTCGACTTAGCTAGAGATACACCTTTTTAACTGAGATCAATTGGTGTGGCTCTATTTTGTTCATGTGACTCCATAGATTTATTGGAGTGTGAATATGTAAATCTTCTTTTTTAAAACCAAATTCCCTAGAATCGATTAAAACCCCTGAGTGTGAAAGATTGATTTGGCCTTGATTTATATCGAATCACTCCTATGGTTTAATTTATCTTTGAAGATGACCCACTTTTGCTTGTTTTGTGGTCAATTACTTATTGGATTTCAAATACTAGAAGACTGACTAGTGAAGCCAGACTTATTTTTTGTGGTCGACTTCCTCGTAAACCCATTTCTTTGAAAATTTAGTGCCTTATTTATTTCCCTCTATCAACAATGGGCATCCTTGATGAATTTGAATCCTTGGTGATGTTGGAAGATTGGTTGTTGTCATTGATGTCAACCCTAGTCATGGGTTTTGGACCGCAATATTGATGAAGGTATTTGGACATGAAGGAAAATTCACATGCAGATGAAACACCCATGGATGGATAGTACACATCATGTTGTTTCCGGTGGTATGTGGCACATCACGTGGATCCTCATGGTTGAGGAGAAATGAATTTTTGAAGATGACAAAGTGAATTGTACATGTAGGCCCTGAAGATAATTACAGAAAATAATTACAAAATACGAAAGTGTCAGGTCGGCCCTAATGTTAAAAGGAAGTGACATAAATGGTATAAATAAACATCCATATACATTCATTTGATACAAGTCGAATTTCAGATGGAAGAAGAAGTAAAAGAAGGCCAGATTTCAAGGGAAGATGAAGTCTTTTGGTGATGTGTTCTAAGGTATGTTATTTTCAAGTCATATTACCATTTTTGCTATAACTTTTTTTCTAGAATGATTAATATGGTGAAATAGCTATGGTATTTATAATACATATCAAGGTACCTCTGGTAAAAAATTTAGCTCTTGATTTGCTATAATTATGGAGATACACTCTGTGGAAGATAGGGTTTGTGACCAGTCCTGAAGCTAGTCAATAAATAGGTGTTCCGGGTAACACAGTCATAAATTCTTCATAAATAATCCAAATTAAGTGGGACCACTTCCATTGGAAATATTACGGACTTTACTTTCTTGTGTGTGAGTTTCAAAATTGGATGTTAAATATTGAGCGCAGGGCATGCTATACAAGTTGGGTCTTATGAACAGACCAGAATTGAATAAAGTCTACCATTCTTTCTATAACCTCTTTTGGGGGAGGATTCAAGGAGTGAAAATTGGAGGAGTTTTAGAGAATACATTGAGTAATATTATCTATAGGATCAGAGTACTCCAAGAATTGAAGAATTGCAAAAATTGAAGAAGTCTCAAGAAGCATTATCATGTTCTATGTGATGATTGGTTGATGGTGATGATTTAATGTAAAGTTTTATTATCTCTCATATATTCTTGGGTGGAAGGAAGGGGCAAGGATGGAGAGTTAAAATCTTTCTTGATATTGGAGTATTGTATCTTCCTCTTGGAGGTTTATCCCTCCCTTTACATTTGGAAGTTGTAGCTACCTTTGGAAGTCATTACTTCCCTTGAACAATAACTATTGATTATTTCTCATATATTGTGCATTGTGTATTGTGGTGTATTGGTGTAACTCTTATACTATTGTTCATTTCTCATTGGATATAGTTGAATGGTTTAAGTATAACTTTAAAAATGTTTTAAATTGTACTTGATACTGATTCACCCCCCTCTCAGTATCAACAATTGGTATCAGAGCAGGTTGCCTTCATAACAGTTTAACCACTTAAGGAAAATCCTGAGCAGAGATGGATGACCATGAGCACATTTTAATTGGGATTCAAAAATTTGATGGAATAAATTATGCATACTGGAGTGATAGAGTGAAAACTTACCTAACGGCTTTGGGAGTAGACATTTGGTACTCAGTTGTAAATGGCTATGTAATCCCAAATAATCCTCCAACTGATCCAAATGAGAAGAAGCTTATGAGTTGTAATTCAAAATCCAGACACGTTATTCTAGTAGCATTGGCACCAACCATTGCTAGCAAAGTGATGGGATGCGGAACTGCTAAAGAGGTATGGGACAAACTCAAGAATATCTACGAAGGTGATCCAAAAGTTAAGCAGGTCAAGCTTCAATGACATAGAGTAGAATTTGAAAAATTGAAGATGAATGAAAAAGAAGATATTGCAACATATCTTCTTAGAGTTGATGAAGTTGTTAATGCTATCATAGGATTAGGTGAAGAGCTCGATGAATCGTTGGTTGTACAAAAAGTGTTGAGATCACTTCTCTTGAAGTATGATGCTAAGGTCTCCGCCATTGAAGAAACTAGGGGCTTGACTAAAATGACAATGGATGAATTACATGGGACTTTTATGGCATATGAAATGAGAATAGGTACAGAAAGTGACCATAAAAACAATGAAGCAGCCTTTAAAGACATAAAGAAGACAAAAGACAAGGATAATGACCTTGATGAAGAAATAGCAAATTTCGTAAGAAGGTTCCAGAAAGAAACTAGAAGATACAAAGGTAAGTCTCCTCTCAAATTCTTTAATTGTGGTAGAATAGGACATATTGTTGAAAACTGTTACTATAAAAAGAGAAGTCTCAACAATAAAAAGAGCTTCTACTCCAAGGATGATGACATCTCCTCAGATGAGAGTGATGAAGAAGATAATTATGGAGGAGAAGTCCTCTTCATAACCCAAGAAACCCAGGATGATGATCCTAATAATTCTAAAGAAGAAGAAATCATTTGTGAAGAAGATTCAGATGAAGAAACCAATCTTGATTCCTTTTGGGGATATAAAGACAATGCAGAGAGTGAACAAGAAGATTAGAATCTTGAAAAGTTGAAGCATGTTGAACTAAAAATAGCAAGTTTAGAAACACAAACATAATACTAAAAGGTGAATTGAGTAGTTGTGAAGAAGAGAATCACAAGCTTGAAAAGACCATTAATAGCTTGAAGGAACAATTAGAAGATTATGAGAAATTGAAAGTAGAATTGGATCACACAAAAGGGGAGCTACTATTGACAACAAAAAAGTTGAAGAAGTTTGAAAAAATCACTGAAAAAATAGATGAGATCCTTAGCATTCAAAGATCTCCAAACGACAAGATGGGACTGGGATACAATGAAAGTTTGAAGACAACAAAACAAGAGAAGGAAGTTGAAAATGATGAAACCAACACTCCATAACAAGTTGAACAACAAGATAGAAAACTAGAATTCGGAAGGAATGAGACATCAAGAAGATCCTCTCCCATCAGGTATGAAAGCAATCATTATGAAGGAAACTACAGAAGATCACTTACACCCAGGTATCAAAATTGCTTTCTTGGACATTGTTATACTTGTGGAAATTTTGGACACAAGGCAATCAATTGTAGAATCAATGAAAGGAATAACTATGAAAGCTACATGAATGGTGAAAATAGTAGATATGGAAATGTTCGTGGACCTGTCAACAGAAATTATAATCCATTTGACCCATTAATGGATGAAAATATCGTATGTTACAAGTGCAATAATCTTGGTCACAAAGCACAATATTGCAGAGAGATGAAGGAAGATAATCGTATGTCAAATGTCTGCATACCAACTACAACATGGAAAAGGAAAGAAATTCCACAAAATGAAAATTGTCGAATAGCATTGGTCGCTAAAGAAAGCAAAGAAGAAGATGAATGGTTCATAGACAGTGGGTGCTCATCTCATATGACTGGAGATCAAAACAAATTTGTCAGCTTGAAGAAAAGAGTTGGAAATGTTGCATTTGGAGATGAATCATCTACCAAAATACTTGAAAAAGGAACTGTAAAGCTTGGAAGTGAAAATGTAAAAGAAGGAAAAGTCCTATTGGTTGAATATTTGAAGCATAATATCCTCAGTGTCAGCAAAATATGTGATCAAGGATACACTCTTACGTTTGACTCCCGAAAATGTAAAATTGGAGAAAATAACTCGGGAAGATTGGTTGCAAATGCAACAAGAAGACCAAATAACATATACATCCTAGACATGAAGAAGAGAGAGAAGACAGAAGCCACACAAAATGATTCCAAGGAAGAAAAATTCCCAAAGACCAAAAATAAGGATGAAGTATTATTGAGTGCCACATGTTCAGGGGGAGCAGCCCCAAAGAATAAGGTTACCTCTTGTCATTAAACCCAAGGGGAGTAGCCCTAAACTTTGCCATTGATGTCAAATGGTGAGATAAATTGGGATCATGATGATAGGGGGAGAATGAGTGTTGTCATCAATGACAAAGGGGGAGATTGTTGGAAGATTGGTTGTTGTCATTGATGTCAACCCTAGTCATGAGTTTTGGACCGCAAGATTGATTAAGGTATTTGGACATGAAGGAAAATGCACATGTAGATACAACACCCATGGATGGATAGTATACATCATGTTGTTTCCGGTGGTATGTGGCACATCATGTGGATTCCCATGGTTGAGGAGAAATGAATTTTTGAAGATGACAAAGTGAATTGTACATATAGGCCCTGAAGATAATTACAGAAAATAATTATAAAATAAGAAAGCGTCAGGTCAGCCCTAACATTAAAAGGAAGTGACATAAATGGTATAAATAAACATCCATATACATTCATTTGATACAAGTCGAATTTCAGAGGGAAGAAGAAGTAGAAGAAGGCTAGATTTCAAGGGAGGATGAAGTCTTTTGGTGATGTGTTCTAAGGTATGTTATTTTCAGGTCATCTTACCATTTTTTCTATAACTTTTTTCCTAGAAAGATTCAAATGGTGAAATCACTATGGTATTGAGAATACATATCAAGGTACCTCTGCTAAAAAATTCAGCTCTTGATTCGCTATAGTTATGGAGATACACTATGTGGAAGATAGGGTTTGTGACTAGTCCTAAAGCTAGTCAATAAACAGGTGTTCCGGTTAAAACAGTCATAACTTCTTCATACATAATCCAAATGAAGTGGGACGGATTCCATTGGAAAGAGTATGGACTGACGTTTCATGTGTGTGAGTTTCAAAATTGGATGTTAAATATTGCATGTGGGGCATGTTGTACAAGTTGGGTCTTATGAACATACCAGAATTGAATAAAGTCTACCATTCTTTCTATAACCTCTTTTTGGGAGGATTCAAAGAGTGAAAATTGGAGTTTCAAAGAATAAATTGAGTAATATTATCTACAGGATCAGAGTATTCCAAGAATTGAAGAATTGCATAAATTGAATAAGTCTCAGGAAGCATTATCAGGTTCTATGTGATGATTGGTTGATGGTGATGATTTAATGTAAAGTTTTATTATCTCTCATATATTCTTGGGTGGAAGGAAGGGGCAAGGATAGAGAGTTCAAATCTCTCTTCATGTTGGAGGATTGTATCTTCCTCTTGGAGGTTCATCCCTCCCTTTACATTTGGAAGCTATAGATACCTTTGGAAGTCATTACTTCCCTTGAACAATAACTATTGATTATTTCTCATATATTGTGCATGGTGTATTGTGGTGTATTGGTGTAACTCTTATACTATTGTTCATTTTTCATTGGATATAGTTGAATGGTTTAAGTATAAGTTGAAAAATGTTTTAAATTGTACTTGATACTGATTCACCCCCCTCTCAGTATCAACAGGTGCTTCATAAATTCCAGGAGATTCGTGAGAAAAAGGCCATTGCCTTGGAAGAATCTCATCATCGACTTCATACAGAAGTCATCGGCTTGCAAAATTTCAATGAACAGTTGAAAATTGAGAATTGATTATTAAAGAATGAACTAGAGGTAGTCCATACCCAACTGGAAGATGAGGCTACCCTTTTTCAAACTAGCCTTTTACTGTTGTTTGATGGGAAATATAGGAAATTTTTTGACCTAGAACAAACAATTGAGACTATTTTCTAGGACCTGGTAGATGAATTTGGAAATAAATCAGATCTTGTCAATGATCTTGAGAAGGAATTGAAAAGACTTTCTCACATAGAAAATGCTAACTTGAATATTAACATTTTCATACTAGAAGAATCCAATACCCAACTAGCAAACAAAGTTTCCCATTTACAGGTCTTCGTTGATGAGCTTCGTGAAGAAGTCGCCCCTCTTAAAGAAGATAAAAAACACCTTCTTGATTAATATCATGCTCTAAAAGAATATTATGATGCCATTTTTTTATATATATAACTAAGAAGGATGATACTATTTACGGCTTTCAAGACTGCAAACAGAAACTCGAATATCAAGTTCGCAAACTACAGAATGTTGAGAACAAGATCAATGATGTTGAGTTGTCAGGCTCACCTATTACTTATTCACCCCTTGATTTTGTTTGTAAGAAATATTTTGTTGATTTATGCACTAATACTAATGATTGTTTTGTTTCTCCCAACTTTGAAAAACACACTACATGTATTGGGTCTCGACTGCTCAGCAAGATGTGACACACTAAAGGAGGACTTGGGAAGAATGGACGAGGTATTGTTGTTCCTATTACACCTGAGGTAAAGTCACCAAGAATAGGTGTTGGCTATGATAATGTTGTTTCCTCCTTTCCTACACCTAGCCTTACTACAACCAGGGAAGTTTTATTTTTTGTAGGTGGAGTTCAAACTGGTTTTCTAGAAGAGCAGCCTACTACTGAATAGATTAACAAGTTAGTTATTCCTAAAATGCCAAAACCTGAGAATATTGCTACTGATATACTAGGTTTTCCTACTCCTTAGAGTACACTAGAACCTGAGCCATATTATTTTGATTAGACGGCACATATGAGTTCCCAATTATCCAACATAGATGATCTTTCCCCCCTGAATTTGTTCTGACTACTAATTTGTGTTGTCTAATCAGAACATATTCTTCTAAGAGTACACTAGAATTTGTTCTCCTGGAAAATTTTGAACACCGACACCATCAAAGTTGAACAATGAAAACATCTAGTCATACATTAAAAATTGGTTGCAAAAATGTTGTCCAAATGTAGTCCCAGACAATTAGTCGACTAGACAACAAGACAACACAGACCAGTGGATCAGTCAACTAGACAAGAAATGCACCAAATCAATCTCTTTCAATCCAACAGTCTCTGCCAATATAGACGGTCTTTATATCCAAACAATGCATGTATCGGGTACAATAAGAAAAATTACATCTCCCAACAACACATTCGAACATGGTTCAGTCAGTCTCAGCAAGTCCAACTAAAATCAAAATAGTCAAGTCAACAAGACATCAACTAGGTTTACACCAGTCGAAGAGAAAAAATAGACGAAACTCAGTCAACGAATACATAGTCAAAAAACTCTAGTATACTGTCATATTTGGTTGTGTTAGCACTGAGAGTCACCCTCGGATTGCAAGAGGATAAGCCCAGTACCCATCGAAATGTTTGTGGAGGTAGGTTTATGATTGGAGGTCAAATGGAAAAAGATCAATACAAGAATGTTTCAACACAGAAACTGGACAAGCAATGCATAAGGAAATGAGGTCCTCATTAACTTCAGACAGTGGCTTAAAGCTAAAGGTGAGCAGAAGGAAGACTTAGTGAGAAAGGTGGACAAGTATTCCATGAGCATCCGACCTTCAAGCAGCTTGGTGAAGAAAAACTCAGGCACAAGAGCACTCTTGAACTCAAGTTAAAGATATTGAAATATATCACAGCAGTATTATAATCAAACCTCCATTACAATACACCTACAATAACTCATCTGGATTATCCATGCATGAGAATTTCAGCATAAGAGGAAACAAGACAACGAAAGAGAATACCGAAACAGGTCACAACAACATTATAATCAAACCTCCATTACAATACAGCTACAACAACTCGTCTGGATTATCCATGCACAAGTGTTTCAGCACAACAGTAAAAAAGATAATGAAAGAAGTTGACTTCTATTACTAAGAAAGTCTCGGGTCTCATACATAACTGTTAGGACCACACAATGTACCTTTTTGCCTATACTTTTTGCCACTATTATACTCTTGATCACCCATATTTAGACTCATACTATCACTTTATCTGATCATCCCAAAGGTATACAACGTCTCTTCTCATTACTATACGTTTAATCTATTTTGCATAATATTTTACAGCACTCTCGTACTTGACCATTGATTAGAAATGCATAAGTGTTCAAAACTATAGATTAGCATTTGAGGCCTATTGCTGAAACATAGAACTATCCAAGGTCGTTGTTGCCAGAACACAGAACTGATGCTGAAACACAGAGCTGCTATACAGTATGAGGTCGCAAATGCTAAAACACGGATCTGCTATACAGTTCGAGGTCGCAGATGCTGAAACACAGAGTTGTTATACAGTCTGAGGTCGCAGATGCTGAAACACAGAGCTGTTACACAGTCCAAAGTTGTAGATTCTGAAACACAGAGGAAACCGCCAGGACCGATGATGCTGAAACACAAAGGAAGTCGGTACAGTCAGCGGTTAACAAAGCTCTAACCATCGCTCCTACACAAGAATGCCAACACAGTCAGAGCGCAATTCACGTGGCTGAAACAGCCCGCGAATTGCGATGTGGAAACAACATCAGCAGCAATGAGAAGAAGTTGTTACACCAGCCGTAACAGTAATACCTCAGTCGGCTCCTGTAATAGCATTCTGTTGCGCGAGACTAGGACATCCTATGCTAGTTTAGAAAGTAGATCCGACTAAAGATAGGACTCATATACACATTGTAATTTATTGTATCGAAGGGATTCCCTCTTTAAATAAGAGGAAATCATCATTCGAGGGAGACAAGTTTTGTGTATTGAGAATGCTTCAGAGAGAGGGATGTATTCCATTTCCATATTGTAATATGATATTTTGACAGATGAATAAAAGACTGCTTTGAGTATCCTTCTCTAGCTTTATCATTTCAAGGGAATCTTGTGAGAAGGGAGGGCCCACCTTCTTCACAAGATTCACCCATTAGTTTTAGAAGTGTGTTAGTACAATCTTTGTTTATTCTTTGATTAACTTTTTTTTGCTGAAACACTACTTTTAATGAATTTCGCTTTGCTGAAACACTACTGAACTCTGTCTTAGTTTATTGAATGAAATTCATAATTCTTTTTATTAGCGATCTTGTGTGATGATTTTATGAGGCTAGCCAGAGATTGGGTTAAGGGTTCCTGCTCAGAAAGGAAGGAATCATAATATCCTATTCTCTGTAGATTTCAATTACTTCTACAAGTGTGCTAGTCAGAGACTGGGTTAAGGGTCCCTGCTCAGAGAGGAAGGGATCAGAACATCCTGTTCTCTGTAGATTTCAATTAATCCTGCAAGTGTGCTAGCCAGAGACTGGGTTAAGGGTTCCTGCTCAGAGAGGAAGGGATCAGAACATCCTATTCTCAGTAGATTTCAATTACTTCTGCAAGCGTGCTAGCCAGAGACAGGGTTAAGGGTTCCTTCTCAGAGAGGAAGGGATCAGAAGGGATTAGAACATCCTATTCTCTGTAGATTTATGTCTGCAAGTGTGCTAGCTAGAAACTGGGTTAAGGGTTCCTGCTCAGAAAGGAAGGAATCAGGAGATCCCGTTTTCTGTTATTTTCACAAGTATGCTAATCAGGGATAGGGCTTAAGGTTCCTGCTTAGAAAGGAAGGGATTAGATGGCCTTGTTCTCTGCTAGATAGATTTAACTTTTTCTGCATTATTGTTTTCATGAAAGAGTGTTAATCAGAAATAAAGTACTGAAGTCTCTGTTTGAGAGTAAGGGTCATGTTCTCTGGTTGCAGAATAGTTGTTCCTTCCTGTTGCAAGTGTTATTTTAATGTAATCCAGGATTCTTAGATTAATATTTAAGATCTGCAATAGGTAGGTTGTTTTCCTGTGATTTAAATCGGAACTTCATTTCATTCAAAGCAAGTGTGATTAGTATAAGTTTCTTCACTACAACTCTAAGTTGCTTTTAGAATTGAGCATATATAGTGTGTGGTTATCTTTGAAATAAAAAAGACTTCCCTGGGTTGACAATTTATGTATCACTTGATTGTTTGAATCAATTAAGCAATTATAGTGACCAACATTTTGGCGTCGTTGCCGGGGAAGATAGTTATAGATTTCAAAATCACTTATGATTTCTTTTCTTTAGATAAAAAGATTGCATGAAAGACCCCAAAGACACTAACCCTACAGGTGGCAAGGGAAAAGGAAAAGGAGGAAGAAAGACTTACATTGACGAGATTTTATCAAAGTCTAAATATGCTGCCCAATGACCAAACCTTCGAAAACAAAACTCCCAGCCTTCATTTCAAGCAATTTTGGGAACAGGGAAAGAAGTTTGGAGTCCGGAGACAGTCCAGAAGCCAGTAGGAGATATTGAGGACAGGGAAAGTGCAGTAGGGGAGCAGATAGAGGAAAACATGGATGAGTACAATGAAGAATTGCATCACGAATAATAGGCAGGTCCTGAAGGAGAGGTAAAAGATGAAAACTCTTTCTCTACATTAGGATTTCCTATTGGCGGTCTCCCTAAAGGAGTAGCCCCCATGAAAAACATTCCACTCTCAGCATTGCCTAATTTTCATGGTTTATCTTCAGAGGATCCTGATGAATTTTTGTTTGAGTTTGATATATTATGTAGGAGTTATGATTACGTTTCCAATGCTCAAAAACTGAAGTTATTTCCAGCAACACTAAAAGGGAATGCAGTAAGATGGTTTATGAGTCTTGGAGGCCATGTAATCACAACATGGGACCAAATGAAACAGAAATTCCTGAACAAATACCAAGACTACTGCCAAACGAGAGAGAAGAGGGAGAAGCTATTTAAAATGATGCAGAAAGAGGACGAGAATCTAGAAAACTTTGTAGAAAGGCTACAATACAATCTACAAAGATCCAGTCATCCCAATGTAAGTAAGGATATTCTCAAAACTATTTTATTAAAAGGAGTAAGGGATGATTGTCTAGATATGCTGAACATGCTTGGAAAAGGGGACATATCC
>ML798079.1:0-80417 GCA_009831015.1 Picea engelmannii
AAATAAATGAGACTTGTATATCTTCTGCTTAAATATAACTACTACAGTTACATTAGAGCATATGTACATATATATAGTGTTTAGTAATTAGTTAGTTATATCTCTCTTTTATTTGTTTCTTTTAGGATTCTTAGATTGGCTAATGGAGCCATTAAACCCGTCAGAACGAGTTACACCAAACGGCTTGGGTTATTTAGACAACCCTAGACCAGACTCGCTCTTCCAGTTGATGGATGGTTAATTTCGCCTATCAACAACACATTCAATGTACATTCTTAAAATTTGATTTCCATTTTTCCAGTGTTTTCTAGAATGGACATAGTCGACCCCTTATGCGCAAAACATTTTTCATGTGTTAATGATGATTATGGATTTTGGCATCTTGCTCTGGTGACTTTTTGTGAGTGGATAGTTAATAAATTGATTGCATGCTTATTGTTACACATCAAAATTACTCATTTCAATGATGGCCTATTGTCGTCATTACAAACATTACAAGTGTCGCATTTTAGTAATAGTTGTCACAAGTGTCGCAAACATCATACTTTCATCTTTCTTATGTTGTGTCTCAAGCGAAATTACAAGAACACTTAAGACACCTTCAAAGACTAGTTTATGAAAGAGAAATCACATGACAAAGAGTACACAGCTTTTACCATGGAAAAAACCACTCAAAAGTCATTTTTGGAGGCTAGGGATCCCCTACCCACTATCAGGGGGTGCCAGCGATCCCTACCCTCCTTTGGGGGAGCGTTGCAACACTCTGTGCCCCATTTTGAGGGAGCGCTAGCCTGTTTGAGAGAATTTTGGAATGTTGAGTAAAATCAGGGATAAATCCCCATCATCTCTGGAGTTAGTTGGATTCGAATCTGGGGTCAAGGCTGGATCTTAGGGAGGATCCACAACTAATGGAGAAATATCCTCGACCTATCCCAAGAATATATAATATGGTTAGGCCTCTCTAAGCCTATATAATGAGGCCTCTTCATGGTGAAAGGGGGAGACATGCAAGGCATCAAACTTATGATTTCACAAGGGATATTTATCAGTGAAAGTTATAGTCATTCTGATCGTGGAACTTTTGAGCAAGGGTCTGGACAAAGAGAGATTGGTGAAGTTGTTGCATCTACATCTATGGTTGTAAGCACTTTGCTTTGTTTTCATTAATATTTATATGTGCTTGGCTCGTTTCCTTCAAATTTGTGTATGTTTCATGAATTTGTTCTTTTTGATAGATCTATTTCGAAGCTAATCATGGTAGGAATAGGAAGTATGTTTTGTCGTTGTTGTTCCTTTGATTGCAAGACCTTCTAAAGGACTTGGAGATCAATATCAGCCTAGATCAAGCAAGGAAAAACATTATTATATGTATTTATATTCCTTTCTTTTTATTCCTTGACTAGTTTAGCTTCATCAAAAGGAATGTCAGTGTTCAACATTTTCACATTTCTATCTTGGTTATAGGGGTCTAGTATCCAAGAGGAAATCCACTTGTCCGCGAGAGGATTCTCCTGTAACAAAAAATTGGTGACTCCACTGGGTAAACGAAGCTTTCAGTTTTGGTTTCCTTCCTTGGTCTTGTTTTTGGCCTTTTCTCACCTTTAGATATTACTCATGTTGTGTATATAATTCTTAGATGTGTTGTTGGGTCTTGAATTCATTCCATACACACTCAATTTTGGGATTTCCTGAGTTGTTTTTAGTTCTAGGAAAAATTTTGGCCTTCTGAGAGCCCAGTGCTTCCCTGCCTCTACTACCAGAGACCTAACACTCCCTTGCAACCTCCCACAGAGAGTTGCAACGCTCTGGTGCCCTTGACACCAGAGCGCTGGTCTTTTTCTTGTAAAAAACTTATGGGGAGTTGATCTTTGAGCCCATTTTTGTTGATTGCACCTGCTCAAGTTTACTACCATCTCAGTGTGTCCCTGTTTTGGCTAGCAACCTATTGATTTCTGAGAATTGATTATATTTTGTTTAGATTTTTGACATTTTTCCTTACTTTGAGTCACTCTTTTTCCTGTGATTTGGAGATGACCCACTATTTTTTCACTTATGTGATTGAATGAAAGTTGTTGTAAGGGAATTCAAAGATCTGTACACCATTCCATTTGATCTTTGAGGTCATTTTTTCAGGCACTTTCTTCTGTTTTGAGATTTTTGGTTTTCTTTTTGAATTTGGTTTTCTTTGTGTTTCTTGTTTGATCACAACGAGAGTGTGTTTTGTTTATGTGAAGTTTTCTTCTGATTGTCTAAATATCATAGATCTTGAAGTCTGATTGATATAGGAAGATTTACATCAAGTTGATTATCATTCACATACAAACAAAATGATATATTTTCATGATTGGTTTTTGGATATTAGAATGAATTTTTGAATATTTTAGCATCATATTGGATTCTTGATTAAGAAAAAATTGCATGAGGTTGATTGAGTCATAATATCATAAGTTTCACTCTCATACACCCTTGAGTAAAGAACATCTGCAAAATCAACACTAATTAAAATTGTTCTAGAACTTTTTGTTTTTAAACTCTTCCACCAACATTAGACTAGGATTAGCGCTTTGGATTAGGCTGTGAGTACAATTCTCCAAATAATTCAAAACAAACATTATCATCTTGCGATAGGGAGAGAAAATCCAATTTTCGTATAAGCTTTCTGGGATCCCCTTCTCACACAGGGTTTACGCACGAGGTCGCGTTTGGGAGAGTTACGGAGATTATCCCTCCATGGTTCAATTGTCTGTAGTAGTCAGATCGTATACTGGGGGTTCTTCTTAAGGTTCAATTGTCTTCATTTGGTCTTGGTGCTTTGTGAATTCCGAATCCGTTCATGGTCCTCTGGAGTTCTACCGGTCCACTTGTCCTCAGTTCTCTTGAAGGATTTTAGACTTGTTATCCTGCCCATACGTTCGGACTGGACTGTTGACTATACCCACCTAGGGGATGACTGCGAGTTGGTGTCCTTAGTAGCCATAATCTTTAGGTTCTTACACAAGGTGATGGTGGAGGGAAGTCTCACTGTACCTAGAATAGACGTTGGTCAAACTCACTCAGGCTCCTTGGAGGGTAAATCCACAATTACTGCGTGGAAGCTTGAACCAAGGCATAAGTCCATTAAGAAGGTCTCCATCATAACTGTTCCACCCGCTCATATCCTAGCCCCTCCTTGACTTGGTTAAATGATGTTGGATTTCATCACCGACTAGTACGACCATCGAGAGAAGGTTTTTTTTGCTTAGTTTTGATTCCTAGATTTGATTAGTGTATGTTGTTTCTTTTAGTTAGTTGGCCATATATTTTTTTCGTAAAGATTTTGGTTCGGGCAATATTCCTCCACGTCGTTCATGCAGAATGCAAGGGCTACCCCCGGAATATCCTGAGGGTTACCAACCTTTGCCTACCAATCCACCGGAGGGCTCTCCTCAACAGAGTGAGGTTCAATACACCACCACTTCACAAGTGGAAAGAACTGACTCTTTAGAACATTTCTGAATTTTCGATTCTCTAGAGTCTTTTTGACTTCCTCACGGTTACGAGAGACGTATTATCTGACTAAATTCATTCGAAGAAATTGTTGTTGATAATTCAGGAATACCGACAAGACCCCTCACAGGCCCTGAAGGTGAGAATCCCTTTTGGACTATTGACATATTTAGAAATCTGCCTCTCACAGTGTGGTATCTTTTCGGCTCAGGGGCAAGTTTTGATATACATGTCGTCTCCCAACTACCTGAAACATCTGCTACTTACATGGTACCATTAGATCACTTTATGGTACACCCAGCAGTGCCATAGTCATGTCAGCCACACATTCAGTTGGTCCTCACTCGACTATTTATCTCCAGATGGCCCATTCCATTATGGTCTCGCATGTTGCTACAATCCCCACCGGAAATGTGACCCCATCCCAGACTCCAGTTGGAACACCACTTAGACCAAATACATCAATTCCACTTGGGTACAGAGATTTGAATCCTTCCATTACCAACACTACCCAAGTTACACCCAGAATTTATATACCTACACCTTTATTTGTAGGAGCTAGTCTTGGTGGATTTAATCCGGTTGGAGCCTCCAATCATTCATACACTTCTGGTTTCTAGATCCCTCTGGGCACTCAAACTCACGCTGGGGGGAAACCTCTATTTGGGAGTCAAACTCACATGGGGACACAATCTCATCTTGGGGGGAAATCGCAAACTGGAGTCCATAACTCGTTGTATGGACAAAATGTGACACCAAATCCTTGGCACATTCCTTTTTTGGGAAATATGCTATTCCCTGGGGGGAAACATCCGCAAGGAAAACAACAACCTTATCCTCCTTATGGAATTTTTATTTATCCCCCTTATGGGAAAACCCCTCAACTGACTTATAATCCTCAAAACCTCTAAGGTTATCCTCCATTTTCACATGTTTCTCAACCATCATCAAATCTTGTTTATTCTGGTCAGCAATGACCATATGTGGGAGGGCCTATTGGATATAATTATTCACCTAACCCAGTTTACGGTCCTACTGGTGTCCCTATGCCACACCAGTATCATCCCCAAGTTAACCGAAAACTACCATTTCTTGCAACTCTTGATCTCCCAGACTTGTCTTGGTTGACCAATGATCCTATATTGCATTACCCCTTTTGGCCAGTGATCCCCACTAAATTACCTTCCGATATTCCAAAATTTGATAGTAAACCTGGAGAAGACCTAGACAATCATGTGATGAATTTCCATTTATGGTGTTCATCAAACTCCTTAATGGACGATTTTATACGTTTACGTCTTTTTTAGTGAACACTTACGGGCTCAGCAGCCAAGTGGTATATTGAACTTCCACATGGTTCTTTCCAAGATTTCAACTCCCTTGCCATGTCCTTTCTCACACACTTTAAACTACCCATTCGATATGATATGGGTACCGAACTCTTGACCTCCCTTTGTCAGACTAACTCCGTACATATCTCCGATCATATTCATGAGTGGAGACAACAATGAAGGTTGATCAAAGTAATCATTCCTAACCAATTATTGGTAGAATGGTTTACTAAATCACTGTCACCCCTGATTTCTCATGATGTCTCCATGGGTGGTGTAGTCATCGAGGAAGAGGCCATTTCTTGGGCTCAGTACTTAGATTTGGTTTATTCACAATCTGGTAGTTTGTATGGGTTGATCCCCAATGATACCCATGCAAATACTGATCCATCTAAACCGTCATCCACGTCACATGCGGATGGAGTTATCGGCTCCATCAAAACCTAATATCCTTCCTAGTCGACTGGAACGACAAATCGATATGCCTCGGCACCCACTCCCAGTTCAACCACACTCTCCTCTACCTCCCCCCAAACTCAAATATCTAAGGTGAATGTAGTTCAATATTCCCCTTCACAACAATATGGAGGTAAGAAGAAGACAAAGAACAAACCCAAGAAGAATAATAACAATGAACAACCCAAAGCTCAAAACCCACCACCTGCTATAAAAAAGAAACCACAGCAGAAGCCGAAATTCCCATGTCTTATTTTTGGTGACGATCACTACACTCGAGATTGTCCAAATCACGATGAAGTGGCCAACCGTTTCAAGGGGAATTCCCAACCCGCCGTGCTTACTTAGCCTTTTCCTCAGAAGAAATCTATGGTTTCTCAAACCCCCTCTCTAGGGGGTTGTTCCAACCACCCTTCTCATGATCAAGCCTCGACAAGTGCCCATATTTATTTGTTTAACAAGATTGATTTAACCACTCTCTCTACGACCTACGACATGCTAGCTAAACCTGACAAAGGAAAGGTCACTAACGGTACTTTACCGGATCCATCACCATCCTCCGTTAGTGCTCCGTCTGGATCACTTCAGATCGAGAAACCTATGTTCGACTCTATATTACGCTCTCCCAAGAGCACTATCTGCAAATATAATTTTAATCCTATTTCACGTGTCGCCCAGAACTACAACATTGTTGAAGATTTGTCTCAAGCACCATGTGCTATGTCCACGTTAGAAGTTCTACAACACTGCCCAAGTCAACGTAGAATGCTCTTGGCTGCTATTGGCGCATTTGATTCTAAGTCGTCCAACAATATCATGTTTAACCTGGACAATTTTACGTCTCGACTCTCTCACCAACTTGCTTTCCAAATTGATGTTGTTGTTCACAATCAACAAATTCACCCCACCATCTTGGATGAGGGAGCCTCTACTTGTGTCATGTCTTTAGCATGTTGGAAAGGTTGAAAATCACCCGCACTTAACAAATCCCCAACGATGTTGCGCACATTAGATGAGTGAGGTTTTCATCCTCATGGAATTTTGCAATCCCTATCCATCCAATTGGGCGGAAAAGTTGTCTTTGTTGACGTCGAGGTGGTCGATGCTCCCCTCGATTACAACTTATTACTAGGAAGAAGCTGGTTTTATGCTATGGCTGTTGTTTCTTCGTTGGTGTTTCTATGTGTACAATTTCCTCATGAGGGAAAAATTGTCACTATCAATCAATTAGATTTATGTACACTTGATGCTCGTGCTCCTGCTACCAACAATATTCCTTTCTTGGGGGATCACAAGATCACGTATGAAAGTGTTGGTGTAGGATTGTTAAAATATTCCACCCTTATGGGTACCTTCCCTGCACCACTCCCTCCTACCACGCATCATATTTCCACAGTCAATATGATTTCGACTACGACCTATCAGTCTTTGGAATCATCTGATCCCTGGATTGTACCTAGTCCTCTAGAGTTCAATGCACTAGGTGAGACCATGCCACTTATTCTGGATGAGGCTTCATACATTTCTATTCAATCATCCTCTCCTTCCTCGGATGACCAACATCTCTTGGCACCCGACACCTACTCGATGCCATCTTGGTTGAATTCCTTGATGTTTTCCTTTGACTACATTTCTCAAATATTTTCGTCCGACGAATATATTATGAAAATACTTAGCATTGACAACATACCTTGGGATGATAACCATCATCGATCCTATTTTATTCCACCTCTTGAAGAAATACAAGAAGACATACACTCTATCTTCTGCCCCCCCCACCCCGATGTTGTCGACTTTCCACAATCACCCATACTTACACAAGATACTATTTCTGAGGGAAATTTAGGAAACACTACCTCTACGGTCATTATTGACATTTCGATCAAGGAAGGTGTCGTGGAAAATATTAATCTCGGTGCTAATTTCTCACCCAAGGAAGTGGTTTCTTATATCACTTTATTTAAATAATTCTGTGATGTCTTCACTTGGAGATATGAAGAAATGTCAGGGATCGATCCTTCGATTGTTGTGAATGAGATCAAAACTTACCCAGGTGTAAAACCTGTTCAACAGAAACTCCGCACGGTCCATCCTAAGAAGATCGCGGCTATTAAGGCAAAAGTTGAGAAATTATTTAAATCTAGCTTCATCTATCTTGTCCCTTCGACGAAATGGGTTTCAAATATTGTTCCAGTCACTAACAAGCAAGGGACCATTTGTGTCTGCATTGATTATAGGGACCTCATTTAGGCTTGTTCGAAAGACAACTACCCTATTCCCTTCATCAACCAGATCATTGATAATTGCGTAGGTAGTGTGATTTTCTCTTTCATGGATGGTTTCTCAGGGTACAACCATATTGACATTTTACCCATTGATCAGCACAAGAAAACCTTCATCTTCCCGTGGGGAACTTTCTCCTATCGGAAATTACCATTTGGCCTCAAAAAATCTAGTGCCACATTCCAGGGGGCCATGTCATATGCTTTCCACGATATCAAACATACTGCAGAACCTTACCTCGACGATTTACCTGCCCATTCATCTAGTCGATTAGACCATTTTGGTCATCTAAGGGCTATTTTTCTTCAATGCCAGTTCTACTGCATTTGTTTGAACCCACATAAGTGTATCTTTGTTGTTGAATTAGGTCGAATCCTCGGCTTCGTTGTTTCCAAGGATGTGATTCGGGTGGATCCCTTAAAAATTAAAGCTATCCTTGCTTTACCTCCACCTAATAATTTAACACAACTCTAAAGTTTGTAGGGGAAAGCAAACTTTCTTCGCTGTTTCATTTGTAACTATGCTGATATTACCAAATTATTTATGCGATTGTTGCAGAAAGACACCCCTTTCATCTGGGATGACATTGATCAACGATCTTTTGCTGCTCTTAAGCATGCATTGACCAAAGCACCTCTGTTGCATCCTCTGAATTATACGAAGGATTATATCCTTTACTTAGCAGCCTCTACTTCCATTATTTCTATGGTGTTAGTTCAAGAGGACCCTAACGGTGAGGAACACATAATATATTATTTGATAAAAAGTCTATCTAGTCCGAAGCTCCGATATTCACATGTTGAAAAGTTGGATCTAGTAGCCGTCATCTCTTTCCATAGCTTTCGTCATTACATTTTTATACACACCACCATATTTATCGTGGAATATAACCCCATGTATCATATTCTAACACGTCAAGTTCTTGGGGGAAAATATTCCAAATGGATCGTCATCCTTCAAAAATTCGATCTCGAGTTTGCTAAGTCCAAAGCTAAAAAAAGCCTTGGTGTTTGAGGATCTTATCTGCAACCTTCCCCATGCTGATGACGATACTGAGCCCAAATATTCTCTCCCCGATGAAACTTTGTTCCTCATTAGCATGTCCGATACTTCGTATGGAGATATCCTTATTTATCTCCAGACCCAATGTTTTTAGCCTGATATCTCTCGTGAAGAACGTCATTGTATTTGCCATCATTCTCATCGCTACCTTATCATTGGTGACACGTTGTATCGTCGTGGTATTGATACTATCCTCTGACGATGTTTGACTCATGAAGAGGTTGAACGCGTTCTTAATGAATGTCACCTTGTAGCATGTGGCAGTCGCCTTTTTGGAATGGCTACAACTCAGAAAATTTTACGTGCTGACTACTTTTGCCCCTCTATTTTCAAAGATTGTATTGAGGTAGTCAAAAAATTCCCACCCTGCCAAGTTTTTCACAAAAAGGCACGCACTCACCCTGCTCGGCTGCATCCCATTATTGCCATCGGCCCCTTTGCCAAGTGGGGCATTGATTTCATGCAGTGTAAGCCTACCTCAGCTGAGGGGCGCGGTTACATCATCACTGTCGTCGATTACTTCACAAAATGGGTTGAGGATATGCCTACCTTTCTGAATGATGGCCGTACTACAACTCTTTTCTTCTTCAACCACATCATCACTCGCTTTGGTGTTCCACAAGCCATTGTCACTGAGCATGGTTCACACTTTGAAAACCATATGATGAGTTAGTTTCATGCTAAGTTGGGTTTTCGTCATGAGAACTCATCCCCATACTATCCTCAAGAAAATGGACAAGTTGAAGCTAAAAACAAGGTCCTTAAAACCATGATTCAACATATAGTAGGGGAAAAAAAGACATCTTGGCATATACAACTTTTCTCCGCTCTCTAGGCTTACTGTACTTCAAAGAAAACTGCTACTGGATTCACTCCTTTATAGTTAGTATATGGCATAGAAGTTATTTTACCGATTGAGTGCGAAATTCCCTCGTTGAACCTCAAAGTAGAACTCCTGCCTCACACTTATGTTGAAGAAGAACACTTCTTACACCTAACTAGGTTGGATGAAACACATCGTGATGCCACTCTTGTTAACAAGACATATCAAAAGAGAATCAAGAATCAATACGACAAATCTATCCATACTTGTACTTTTGCAGAAGGAGACCTAGTCCTCGTTTACAACCAGGCTCATGATAAGTTATGGACAAGAAATTTATAAGCTTTGTGGCATGGTCCTGACATCGTGAAATGCATTTTACATAGAGGCACCTACGAGCTAGTTGACTATGATGGAATCTCCCTGGGTGAGCCCTGAAACGGGCTTTACCTTAAGAAGTACTATGCATAGAACATATAGCATGTGTTCTTTGTACACTATTGTATTTTTAGTTTGGTGTGTCTTTTCTCTTGCATGAACGAGTTTTTCCTTAGCTTCTTATATTTTGTCTTGTGTTTGCGTGTGCATATGACATCTTTGTTTCCTATCTTTGTCAAGTGTGCGGATGGCGCTAGTCGACACACTCAAAACATTGCTTCTGCAACTTGGGTCATTTACCACTCTGACGAGTTGGTGATTTTAGGAGGTATTTGCTTAGGATCGACAACTAACAACATGTCAGAATATCATGTTGTCATCAGACTTTTAACTGAAGCCTCCTCCCTAGGTATATCTCGTATGATCATTAATCTACACTCTCAACTTGTGGTCTGTCAATTTAATCGAATCTACACTATTAGCAATCCTATCCTATTGCGCCTCCATCTACAAGTTCGTCGTCTTGAAAGAATGTTTGATTTTATCAAATACAGACACATACCAAGAAAACTTAATACAACTTCAGATTCGTTAGCTAATTACATCATGGATCGGTATCTCACACATAGATGAGATTTCATAAAGGAAATAAATCATACATCACATGTAAATTAAACACATCACAAAAAGACATCATTATTTGCAAACATCATTTGGCACCATAAAAACTCAGATATGTATATATATACGGTGTGACATAAAATGTTTGATTACATCAAAAAGTACATAGAAGGGAAAAATGTTGGGTCCTCATGGCCATAACATCGTCATACAGACTATAAAAAAAATATCAGAGAGGTCTGAGTCCTCCTGCATCACATTGTGCTCTGAGTAGAACACTACCACATGGGCTACTCGTCTTAGTAAGGAGTTAATACCCTCAAGGACTCCCACTGTGTGTCTCTTCAAGTGAAAAGGTACGTCCTGCCTCCTAAGGGGAGGGGCACACATCGTGAGACCACAAACGTTTGTCTCAACCTCCCGGAGACCCCCTGCCGCTACCTCATGATCTACTACTATCTGAGAATCCGCGCAGTGCCCCAGTGTCGGTATCTCTGTGGGACATGTTGCTCCCCCATTTGCACAATGAAACCATATGTCTATTAAAAAACGCTTCTAAGTACCCCACAAAAATAATATATTTTTAAAATAAAAAAACACTTGACAAGATTGTTTTTGGTTTCTTATCTTATGCGTCCCATTCCACCCCATCTAGAAGGACTAGGTCCATGCTCCCCTGAAAATCCACTACGGCGTATGGGAACTCTTCTATCACGATCAATTGGCATCTCAGCCAAGTGAAGAAGTCACTAGTGAACCTGAACTCTGACTCTGTTCCTAGCCTCAGAGATAGACTAGTCCAGCGTTCCATACGTGGTTCTCCCACCGGTCATACTGCCAATGCAATCTACAGTTGCATCTAAGGAATGCATTCTAGGAAGAACAAAACCATAAATGAACTGTATCCGAACATCTTTTGTTGCCCTGCTCTGCATCTCGAAATCTGTTGCTTCACATTGTGAAGGAACCCTGCACTCAAGTTAAATAATGTTGGCTCCAGAAACTGTAAACCATAGGCCACCCGTGATCTTGAAACTAAGTGCGAGATGGTACTTCCCGCTATACTCATAATAAAAAATAGAATGGATCGAAGGGGAAGATCCCTGATGTCTTTGATCGCGATCCTACCTCCCATTAGTCTTGATCCTGGGACACAATGGTTTGCCAAGTACTCTTCTACAGGCATGGGAAGTTCCCTCAGTCCGGATAAAATAATGAGGGCCCCTCTATTTGAGAGGCTGGTTAGGAAGTACACATCTTCCAACTCAATGGTAAGAAGCTGTGTCCCAATTTGGAACCCCTGCTCCACGTTGTGCCACAAATCGATCATATACTCGAGAAGAAGAACCTCTTTCTTCATTTGTTGCATCTTAAAGAACTTGAGGAGACCGCAATTCCTTAAGGTGGACCTTGATTAGGGACTTTGCAACATGGCCAAATCATTGAGCTCATGCTCTCTTTCTTTTCACTCGATCATGACTTTTGCTGAATTTACCTACAATCAACAACAAGCAAAAGTCATTAGTCATGCTATTTTGACAATTTTGGGGAAATTAAAAACTTAAAAATTATTTTTTTCTCTACTTTGGATGCTAACGCCCCCTTTACACTCACATAAGAGAACCAACACCCCCTCAAGAGGCTCACCGGGGCACTGTTAATTTTTCATAACTCTCCCTTTATCCTTTTGGAGGAGCGCTAGTGTTTTTGGGCATTTTTCTTGTGCATTTTGGGAAGTGCCCCTTTCACTCCCTCAATAGAACACTAGTGCTATCTTACCATCGTGGAGGAGCATTGGAAAAATTAGGCAACACTCCCCCTAGAATTCTAGAGGAGCGTCGAGCTTGTTTGGGCACTTGAGACCTCCCGGGGCATCATTTTTAAATCCTAGTAATTGCCTAAAAACAAAATGTAAACCATGAAAATTGAAGTAAAGGGAAAGAGCACCTACATGATCTAGATGACGACATAAATAGTTGACCGTAGCTCCGACACCGATGAAAGAAAGAATCACCCTCCAAATCTCAATTTTTCCACTGCTAAAATCTTTGCACAAATGAAATGGTAAAAGACATTTTTTCCCATATTACTATTTATAAAATTTCATTTTTTCCAAAGCATAGTTATTTTGGGTTTTGGAGAAATATTTTGGAGTCATTATTAATACCCTAGTGGGCATTTTTTTCATTATTGGCAGGTTGTGAAGTAGTTTCGTTCATTTCTTATCTTGTCACATTAATGAGCATGGTCTTTTGTTCGTTCTCATGCTTGGAAAAACATGAGAACGCGTCGAGTAACCTTTTATCTTTTTTTTGGACTCGCATGGATAAACGAAAAAGGAACCCCCTAGAGTCGTCTTTAAGCTCTTTTCAGACTCTCTAAATGTGAAAATATTTCCAAGTGATCTTGCTTCCTTTCCCATTCGTTAAAAGGTTTGAAAGGGCATCTTTCGAGTGATAATTTATCCCTTTTTTGGCCTCATGAGACTAACATTACGAAAAAGGACAACACTGGAGTCATCTTTAAGTTCTTTTCATACTCTCTAAACATGAAAAACCATTGAGTTTACCTTCTTTGGAATCTTTAAACAATCATACATTGAAGGGCCCATACAGGACCGAACCCTTACTTCTTCCAGTTCGTTAAACAAAGGAAGAGGGACTTACCGAAGGTGAGTTATATCGATCATGTGTTATCCTCCTCGAGCTTGTTAAATCAAAAAGAGGTACTCGTCTATCTGGATGGGGGGGAAATTTGAAGGAAGCAAGCCAAGCAGTTTTTGAGAACATTACAAGTCACTCTTACGGTTGCCCTTGAACACGACACTTTTTCTTTGCACACATTTTAATCTGTTGAACCTCTGCACTGAACCAATCCTCTAATTGTTTTTACTCCTTTTGGTCACCCGACGAAAGTCACAGTATCCATTGCATCATCATGTTTTGGTCCATGTCATGTTTCTGCTGTTGTGCCTCAGTGTTCAAGGGAAGTATCTACCTCGAGAGTCAACCATCACAAATTTCCTGTTTCAATACCTATGTCAGTCCATGTTCATTTGATCCACCAATTTACATCTTTGTGTCTGTTTTGTGTCGTTGATGGGGGATACATCAAGGCTCTCCTTTGACGAGTTTGTTCCTGTTGAATTCATCACATTATCCAGGAACTAGACTTAGAAACCAGTTAGTACCTTGGGACTTGCATGCCTCAATGGCAGGCCTCTTCTCTTCCGATAGTGGGTTTACATCATTGAACCCTGATCGGGTGATTCCATGAATGCTCGACTTCATCTCATCTGTTCACATTCACTGGAATGTACTAGGGTACCTTGGGAATCATTGACGTCAATGGTGATTTCCCTCTCACTTGTTAATGGTTTACCTCATTGACTGGTAATCAAGTGGTCTCTTCCATGTTCAACATTAGGACATCTATTCACATGGTTATATTTGTACCACATTGGGATCGGTAAGAATACCCTGGGTTGAGTGATCACTCTGGTATGTACTTTACCTAGGTTGTGAAAATTTTTCTCTTGAACATTGACACATATACTGTCACATAGATCCACTTTGTATTGGTCTGTGGCTATGTCTTGTCATCTCGTAGATCCATTGTGTATTTTTTGTGGCTACGATCAGTTCATATCATGGAATTATAGATCCACATTGTATCTTGGGTAGCTATACCTTTTGGTTAATACAATTATGGATCTGCAGTGTATTTTATGGTGGCCATACCTTGCAAGTCTTTATCACCCAAGCATAGGTATGCATGCCTTGGTTTTGAAACATATCATAATATTTGTTTGATGATTGTGTGCAGCTTCTACCAGGTTCTTCGAGTCCATACCCTTGCTTGAAAAAGTCTACAAAGTACTTTAGTCATCATGTCTTCTAACTTCGCACTTTGGGGGGCAATCTGTTACACATCAAAATTACTCATTTCAACGATGACCTATTGTCTTCATTACAAGCGTTACAAGTGTCACATTTTATCCATAGTTTCCGCAAGTGTCGCAAAAATCATACTGTCATATTGCCTATGTCGTGTCTTGAACGACATTACAAGAACACTTAAGACACCTTCAAATACTAGTTTAAGAAGGAGAAATCACATGACGAAGAGTACAAAGCTTTTACCATGGAAAAAACCACTCAAAAGTCATTTTTGGAGGCCAGCGCTCCCTTCCCTCCTTTGGGGGAGCGTTGCAACACTCTGTGCCCCATTTTGAGGGACCGCTAGCCTGCTTGACAGAATTTTGGTCTGTTGAGGAAAATCAGGGATAAATCCCCCTCATCTTTGGAGTTAGTTGGATTCGAATATGAGATCAAGGTTGGATCTTAGGGAGGATCCACAACTGATGGAGAATAATCCTCAACCTATCCCAAGAATATCTAAGATGGTTAGGCCTCTCCAAGCCTATATAAGGAGGCCTCTTCATGGTGAAAGGGGGAGAAATGCAAGACATCAAACTTATAATATGATAAGGGAGATTTATCAGTGAAAGTTACAGTCATTCTGATCGTGGAACTTTTGAGAAAGGGTCTGGACAAAGAGATCTTGGTGAAGTTGTTGCATCTACATCTATGGATGTAAGCACTTTTCTTTATTTTCATTAATATATATATGTGCTTGGCCTGTTTCCTTCAAATTTGTGTATGTTTCATGAATTTTTTATTTTGATAGATCTATTTCAAAGCTAATCATGGTAGGAATAGGAAGTATGTTTTGTCGTTGTTGTTACTTCGATTGCAAGACATTCTAAAGGACTTGGAGATCATTATCAGCCTAGATCGAGCAAGGGCAAAGGTTATTAGATCTATTTATATTCCTTTCTTCTTATTCCTTGACCAATTTAGCTTCATTAGAAGGAATGCCAGTGTTCAACATTTGCACCTTTATGTCTTAGTTATAGGGGTCTAGTATCCAAGAGGAAATCCACTTGTTTGTAGGGGGATTCTCCTGTAAAACTTGTGTGCATTGATTTATGTCATGCATGGTCATTTGAATGGCTAGATGGCTCATGCATCTTGAATGGTTGACGTAAACGATGTTGGTAGTTTAGATACTAGCGCCCAAATTCCTCACTGTGATATAGGACTATCTGAGGTATTAGACTCTTGCGCGTGATAAAATTTTACGTAGTATATATTTTTGGGCATAATACTACTTTCTTGTAATAAATTTATGATGCGATGGACAACTATTAGACCCTCAATTTCCTTGTGCAACTTAGGTCTACAGTTGTTACCCTATGCCTTCTCGTATGAGGTCACATGATGGATTAACCACCCTTTCTTGTATCACTGATGTAATAACGAATGTTGAGTTAACCTCTTTTAGCATCATTAAATCATTAACGAACAATTATCGTAGACTTCATACGGCTTGCAGGGGAGGAGGCACAACGCCTCTAGTAACACCCGTGCCAGAGGGGCCCAACCCTCAAGGATAACAACAAGTCTTGAGCTTGAGCAAATTATCGCATGGGATGCATTGGGTCTGATAGGGTCCTTCTAGGGAAATGTCAGAGGCCTTGACTCACTGTCTGTGTTGAGATAAGTCTAGGGCACCTGGACCCCTGAGGGTCCACAACGCACCCAAGCTAGTACTGGTAGATTTCATGGAAAAATTGAGAGGGTTATGTTCCTGAGTCCATTAGTGCCACGGATGGCTCAGTCGTCGAGGCGTGGCTGGAGAGCTAGGAATTGTTCTTCATTCTTAGCATTTTCGACCTCCCGCACGAAGGTCCTCTTAGGTGGTCTTGAACTAAAGGGGAGCGCTCTTCTATCGGGGAAGATGCTCCTAACTCAGATTAACATGACCTTCAAAGTTGTGTTAGGGTAACGGTTTGAGGAATGGCTCCGGGAGAGGTAATGGTCAGAGGAATTTGTTGAGCACCATCTCGATGAGTTCATCACCTTACGATAGGGTGGTCATATGGTGTTGGATTGTGAGACCAGATTTATGGAGCTACTTCGGTATGCCCCACATCTGAACATGAAGAAGATGGAGATCAGAAAGTTTGTGACCAGCCTTAACTCTGGCTTTCATGCAAAGGTGAGGATCTAAATGCCTCGGGCGTTGCACGATGCAGTCCAATAGGCCTCTTAGATGAAGAATAATTGACCATGGGAGTCAGGGCAGGACTCCTCCAAGACCGTCTGGACTGATGAAATTTGGTGCACGGCAGCATCAAACACCAACCAGAATAGGCATATTGATATCAAGATATGTCTATAGAACCATTGTTCATGATGCCTTGATGATAGGTTCCTTAGTAGAGGGGTCCCTATAGGGGACCACCGCACCAACGACAACACCACTATCAGTCGTCATTTAGGATTGTAAAAAAAACAGACCAGGATATTAGGCTGGTGGGACAACAAATTTTATTATGGGGCCATGAGTACTAGACCGGATGTGGGAAATGGACATGTGGAGAGTCAGCTTACCAACAATATTGTTCGATTGAAAGGGCTAGAGCATCCAAGTCAACAAGACACAGTACATTGTGAATATGGGAAAGGCCCATAGGATTCATGACTGTGGTGAATGACTGCTAGGTTGAGAACCATTCCACTATGCTCGAGGCATCAGGTACCATCACCAACCAAAATTCTAGTGGTTTTTAGATCCAGGGGCTACAGAGAGATATATTCCTAGTACTGTGCTGAAGGGATTCGGGTGAAGGAATTCGACAATACGAGCTTAGATTCATCAAAGTGACTTTGGGTGTCGACTAGATGGTTGGAGAAAGGGGTTTGAACTGTCTCTTTAACCTAGGGAATAGTGTAGTGAAGTCCGACCTAAACATCGTGATCTTGAGATCTTATGACAACGTGATTAGTATGGACTGGTGGGAATCGCATGAGGTGGTTGAGTTGGACCGACGATGAAGGACAATGTAGTGTGATTGTAGTAAAAAAACGGGGAGTATCCCCAAGGTTCATTTCTTCCCTACAACTATAAGAGAGAACACGCAAGGATGCAAGTTATATGCATACTTAGCATTGAACGTCAAGGGCATGGCAGAAGGATTAGAAGACCTTCCGGTAGTACGAGAGTTTGCGGATGTGATTCCCAAAATAATTACTAGGCGTTTCACTTAAATCCGGGATGGATTCTACCATTGACCTAAACCTAGAACTGAACTGATGGCAAGAAGGCCTTATCAGATCTCGATCCCTGACTTACAAGAGTAGAAAGTGAAACTGAAGGAGTTTTTGGACCTAGGACTTATACGTCCAAGTGTATTTCCTTGAAGTGATCTTGTTAATTTCATACGGAATAAGTATGGGTCATAGAGACTCTGCTTGAATACTGTCGAGTATTCCTTGTTGACATTTGATTTTTCTCAGATGACAAAAGGTCAACTTTTTTACGCTTAGTACTACAGTGTTACGAGAGAACAAATTACGAGAAGTAGTCGCAAGCTTTCGAGGACTAATTTCTTAGGGCTTGTTATCTCCGGTGAAGGCATCGTCGTGGATCTAGCGAAGGTAGAGGCTATAATGGAGTGGCATGTGCCGATGAATGTCCCATAAGTGTGTAGCTTCAAGGGTTTAGCGGGATATTATCGATGGTTCGTTGAGGTTTCTTCAAAGATAGAAAATCTAACTACTGAATTGCAAAAGAAGAACTAGAAGTTTGTGTGGGCTGGGAAATGCACTGGAGCATTTTGAAGGCTCAAGGAGCTATTGATGACAACTCCAACTAAAATTACCTAGCGTGGACGAGGGCTTCTTGGTATGCATTGATGCATCCAAGGAAGGCATAGACAGACTCTGAGGCAAGACGGTCTAGTGAACGCTTACATCTTGAGGAAGTCAAGGAAGCATGAGGAGAACTATGTGACACATGGTTTGGAGTTGTTAGCAATAATGTATGCTCTGAGAGGTTGGAGACACTACCTGATTGGAAAAAAATTCGAGCTAAAAATGGACCATTGTGGTTTACAACACCTTTTTACACAAAATGACTTGAACGCGCGCAAGGGCATTGGTCAGAACTATTTATCGATTACAATTTTGAGATTTCCTAATTAAAGGGACAATGAATAGAGTGGTAGATGCATTGAGTCAGAGACCACGTGTATTTTTAATGATACCTCTTCAAATGAATATATGTGAAAATATTCTAACTACAACGCGACGCTGACTGGTATAAAGAGGGTAAGAAATTTTTTGGGCAAGACATCATGATTGGTACCAAAATTGAAGGATATAATGTGGACAATGATAGATCTTTGAGATATAATAACTGGATTTACTTACATCCCAACGAGGAATTGATAAGTTTTGATCTTATGCGAATCTCATAGAGCAGTGTACATGTCTCATCCATGAGTCATGAAGATGAGGACCGACCTTAAGCCCTTATTATTTTGGAAGGGATAAAGGCAGACACCATCAGCTGCGTGGTGATATGTCTAGAAGGTCAGCAGGTGAAGGTTGAACATAGACATCAAACAAGATTTCTACGGTCACATGCCATTCTAGAATCGACATGGGAGGTCATTTCGATGGACTTCACTGTTTAATTTCCACTAAAGGCAAGGAGGCACAACCCGATTGTCGTGACAGTTGACACTCTAACGAAGAGTTCACATTTTTTTCCCCTATGTGTACGATGCATCAGGTGCCAAGTATAGCTAGATTTTATATCAGCAATATGTTAATACTGCCAGACGTACCAAAGGAATCATATCCGATAAGGAATTTAGTGTTTGCAAGATGATTTTGGATGAGTTTGCCAAAAGGCCTTGGGAACACCACTAAACTTTAGTACAACATGTCCTTGAGATAGACAGACTGACCAAAGGAACGAACCAATTTGGGAAGGTTGTGTTGCGTATGTGTGTGTTGGACCAACAAAAACGTTGGGAATAGTTATGGCCATTGGGCGAGTTTGCATGCAACAACAACCATCAAAGGACCATTAATATGGAGCCATTTGAGTTTCTTTATGGGAAATTGTGTTGAACTCATTTGAGTTGGGATCAACTCAAGGATGGGGTCCTGGTGGGACCACAAGTGATCCAAGAATTGAAAGAACCATTACAAAGGATACGAAAGGGGATGGAAGAAGTGCAGGATCGACATAAGGGTTTGTCGATGTGCATTGCGTCGACCATAATTATGAAGGGCCTAATGGCTAGTCATGCCTCATTCTTTGAGGCGTTTCATAGTGTTTATCTTTTGTCCATGTGTGAATTTAGTTCAGTGATACTATGCATGATATTGACTAAGTTATTGGTAGATGTTGGGCAGGGTGCGCTCACGACAGAACCAATCCACTTTCTAGACCATCGCATTCAACAACTACGGTGTCGAATTGTCGATCAACTTAAGGTCTAGTAGGACAATTATATTGCACACTCAACTACTTGGAAGGATGCATATGATATGTGTCATCAGTTTCCCTTTGTTGATAGCTATACATTTAGATATTGTCAGATACTTTATTTTTGCATTTATGTACTGTGAAACTTCAGGATGAAGTTTAGAAAAAGAGGGGGTGTATCTAACATACCGCTCTTGCATGCACTCGATGTGATTTATTATTGTGGACACTTGTGTGCAACTGATCCATTTCACTATATGATTGATTTATTCGATTATGGAGCGTGATGATGTTTGTGGATTTGATGATATGTTATTTGATGATATTTATATCTACATGTGTTATTGACTGGTTTTCTTGAGTGTGCAGGACTCTGGATGTTTGAGGATTTCGATGGCATCGATGGACCTCATTGGACTCCAGATTGAGTCAGTGAGCAGACGGTTACGGTTTGAATGATTTGATATTACATATGTGGCATATGACTAGATATTATGATGCTGATTGTTATCGCTGACATGTTTCGTTGATGGATGAAGGCTAATGATAGATTTCAATCCAGACAGACATTTGCAGTAAAGGGGTCATGCACGACTACCAGAGACATTGAGGGAGTGGAATCAACCTTATCACAGCCTACTAATACTCCTGATGTGACTCGAACTATAGGTTAACGGTTACCTAGTTTGATAGATCCATGATGTCGTGAGGGAAAACTATGACAGTCTCTCACGATGATTGTAAGGGGCACACAATAAGGTAGGGTCCTTATTTCTTAGAGGCCCTTAATCTCCCACAAGGTCACCTGACTAAATATTGACTCCAGGGTTGATGTCTACCAAAATCAATCAAGAGGCGAGTGAGACCCTTGGAGCACGTAGTGTGTCCTGAAGGGCACATCGTGATTTTAAATATGGTAAGTTAATAAACCTAGTACCTAAAAAGCTATGCCTCCTTAGGACCCAGTCAGCCTTAAAAATGAATGATGGTATGAGTAAAATTAATAACAAAATTTCCCCTTAAAAACTGTTGCCAAGCCTAGTGAATTTAAAACCTAGGTCTAAGTAGAACATGTTATAAAAAAAAAATTAAACGGACAAGTAACAAGAAGGGGGTAAAGAAAATGAAAACATTAATAATTAAAGTAAAATTTTAATGAAGGATTAATTATTAAAAGAGTAAATTGTTGCTTATGTCTAAACCTGCTATTTCTGAACTTAGATCAAAAGGGGAACTTAATGAAAAATGGAAAATTAAAGAAAATGGGGAATGCCTAACATAGTAGAAAATCTAGTATTTGGAACCTTCTAATTGTGAACTCAACTAGATTTTAAGAAAGGCATCAGTCATTTAATAAATGTAAGGGAATAAAGGGACATCGAGGAGCGTTTTTACAAATGCTTTTAGGTGGGTGAGGGAAATAGGAAAATTTAATTAATTAATAAATTGATTTTCTGGTGCAACTAAGGGATTGGGTGATATTTGTATGAGGGAGGTTTATCCTAATTAAATTTAATAAAAGGAATCCAGAGAGGGTTTGGTAAACTAATCACTAAGAAAAAAAACTCTATAAAAAGGATGGTGGAGGAGGAGTATGGATCACGACTGGTAGGCAGAAGACTACACTATCGATATTTTTATTGACTGATTTTTTCTTGTGGGAGTTGGGGTTCCTAGTTCGCTAGGGAGTGGTAGATCAACCTTGCGAGGTGAGCTGGGTGCTAGATGCTTCTCTAGTTTTTGTGTGCGTAGCCTCTTTGCGGCTCGGGGGGCTCAGGGGGAAGAATAGTACCCCTAGCATTGGCTAGGAGGTACTGGTGAGGTCTCAGCGATTGGAAAGAAGGATCTGGTCAGATTGTAAGAGAAGGACAACCACTTCGTATTCTGCTCTTTCAGTTATGGTACACGTGTTAGATTGCATTGAAATTGGTTTAAAATATGTGAAATTATGAGTTTCTAAAATTGTAATGGTTTCTTGACTCTGGATTGGGTGCACTAGTTGTTGATATGTTAATGAAGAAGTCAGTTAATTTAAAGGTTTCATTTTATCTTCTCTATGATTGTGCCCTGCTTCCTCTCTGTGATTGAATGGTTGGCTCTTGTTCGCTCAGCTTGCAAAACTCATTTTCTGTTTCTGCGCCTACTTGTTTCTTCTCAGTAATTAGTTTTCAATTAGATACTTTTTGGCTCGTTGCATTTTTCTTATCTCCAGTTTCCTGGTCTCAGTGTTTTTTTGTTTTTTATCTCACTGAGATTCCCACAAAAAATGTGTGCTACCCTGAGTTATCTATTGTTTTTTTTTACTCTGCCAGAAGATTGTGTCGCAAGCTTTCAAGGACTCATTGCTTTTTACTCTTCCAGAAGAGAAGTAGTTGCAAGCTTTCAAGGACTCATTGCTTAGGGCATGTTATCTCCTGCAAAGGCATCATCGTGGATCCAGCGAAGGTAGAGGCTATAATGGAGTGGCATGTTTCGATGAATGTCCTAGAAGTGTGTAGCTTCATGGGTTTAGCGGGATATTATCGATGGTTCGTCGAGGTTTCTTTGAAAATAGAAAATCTAACTACGGAATTGCAGAAGAAGAACTAGAAGTTTGTGTGGGCTGAGAAATGCGCGGGAGAATTTCGAAGGATCAAGGAGTTATTGATGACAACTCCAATGCTAAAATTCCCTGGTGTGGACGAGGGATTCTTGGTATGCATTGACGCATCCAAGGAAGGCATAGACAGAGTTTGAGGCAAGATGGTCTAGTGAACGCTTACATCTCGAGGAAGTCAAGGAAGCATGAGGAGAACTATGTGACACACAATTTGGAGTTGTTAGCGATAGTGTATGCTCTGAGAGGTTGGATACACTACTTGATTGAACAAAAATTCGAACTAAAAATGGACCATTGTGGTTTACAACACCTTTTTACGCAAAATGACTTGAACGCGCGCAAGGGCGTTGGTCAGAACTGCTTATCGATTACGATTTTGAGATTTCCTACTTAAAGGGACAATGAATAGAGTGGTAGATGCGTTGAGTCAGAGACCATGTGTATTTTTAATGATACCTCTTCAAACGAATCTACATGAAAATATTCTAATACAACGCGACACTGACTGGTATAAACGTTGACTGGTATAAAGAGGGTAAGAAATTTTTTGGGCAAGACACCATGATTGGTACCAAAATTGAGGGATATACTGTGGACAATGATAGATCTTTGAGATATAATAACTGGATTTACTTACATCCCAACGAGGAATTGAGAAGTTTTGATCTTATGTGAATCTCATAGAGCAGTGTACATGGCTCATCCATGAGTCATGAAGATGAGGACCAACCTTAAGCCCTTATTTTTCTGGAAGGGATAAAGATGGACATCGTCAACTGCATGGCGATATGTCTAGAAGGTCGACAGGTGAAGGTTGAACATAGACATCCAATAGGATTTCTACGACCACATGCCATTCCAGAATCGACATGGGAGGTCATTTCAATGGACTTCACTGTTTAATTTCCACTAAAGGCAAGGAGGCACAACCCGATTGTTGTGACATCTGACACTCTGATGAAGAATTCACATTTTTTTCCCCTATGCATACGATGCATCAGGTGCCAAGTATAGCTAGATTTTATATCAGCAAGATGTTAATACTGCCAGACGTACCAAAGGAATCATATTCGATAAGGAAGTTAGTGTTTGCAAGATGATTTTGGACTAGTTTCCCAAAAGGCCTTGGGAACACCACTGAACTTTAGTACAACATGTCCTTGAGATAGACAGGCTAACCGAAGGAACGAACCAATTTGGGAAGGTTGTGTTGTGTATGTGTGTGTTGGACCAACATAAACGTTGGGAATAGTTATGGCCGTTGGGCAAGTTTGCATGCAACAACAACCATCAAAGTACCATTAAGATGGATCCATTTGAGTTTCTTTATGGGTGACCATGTCAGATTCCTTTGAGTTGGTATCAACTCGAGGATGGGGTCCTGGTAGGACCAGAAGCGATCCAAGAATTGAAAGAACCATTACAAATGATACGAAAGGGGATGGAAGAAGTGCAGGATCGGCATAAGGGTTTGTTGATGTGCATCGTGTCAACCATAATTATGAAGGGCCTAACGGCTAGTCATGCCTCATTCCTTGAGGCGTTTCACAGTGTTATCATTTTTCCATGTGCGAATTTAGTTCAGTGATCCTACGCATGAGATTGACTGAGTTATTGGCAGATGTTGGGCAGGGTGCACTCACGGTGGAACCAATCCACTTTCTAGACCATCACATTCAACAACTATGGTGTCGAATTGTTGATCAACTTAAGGTCTAGTAGGAAAATTATATTCCACACTCAACTACCTAGGAGGATGCATATGATATGTGTCATCAGTTTCCCTTTGTTGATAGCTAGACATTTAGGTATTGTCAGATACTTTATTTTTGCATTTATATACTGTGAAACTTCGGGATGAAGTTTAAAAAAAGAGGGGTGTATCTAACATACCGCTCTTGCGTGCACCCGATGTGATTTATTCTTGTGGACACTTGTGTGCAAGTGATCCAGTTCACTATATGATTGACTAATTCGATTATGGAGCATGATGATGTTTGTGGATTTGATGATATGTTATTTTATGATATTTGTATCGACATGTGTTAATGACTAGTTTTCCTGAGTGTGTAGTACTATGGATGTTTGAGGATTTCGATGGCATCGATGGACCTCATTGGACTCTGGATTGAGTCAGCGAGCAGATGGTTATGGTTTGAATGCTTTTATATTACATATGTGGCATATGACTAGATATTATGATGTTGATTTTTATCGCTGACACATTTCGTTGATGAATGTAGGCTAACGATAGATTTCCAACCAAACTCACATTTGGAGTAAAGGGGTCATGCACGACTACCAAAGACATTGAGGGAGTGGCATCAACCCTATCATATCCTACTAGCACCCCCGTTGTGGCTCGAACTATAGGTTAATGATTACCTAGTTCGATAGATCCATGATGTCATGAGGGCAGACTGTGATAGTCGCTCATGATGATTCTAAGGGGCATGCAATAAGGCAGGGTATTTATTCCTTAGAGGCCCTTAATCTCCCACAAGGTCACCTGACTAAGTATTGACTCCAGGGGTTGACGTTTACCAAAATCAGTCAAGAGGCGAGTGACACCCTTGGAGCACGTAGTGCATCTTGAAGGGTACGTCGCGCAAATAATACTGGAATGCAGGAGAGTGGCACCCTTCGAGCACGTAGTGCGTCTTGAAGGGAACATCATGATTTTAAATATGGTAAGTTAATAAACCTAGTACCTAAGAAGATATGCCTCCTTAGGACCCAGTCATCCTTAAAAATGAATGATGGTATGAGTAAAGTTAATAAAAAAAAATTCCCTTAAAAACTGTCACCAAGCCTAGTGAATTTAAAACCTAGGTCTAAGCAGAACATGTTATAAAAAAAATTTAAATGGACATGTAACAATAAGGGGGTAAATAAAATGAAAACATTAATAATTAAAGTAAAATTTTAATGAAGGATTAATTATTAAAAGGGTAAATTGTTGCTTATGTCTAAACCTGCTACTTTTGAACTTAGATAAAAAGGGGAAATTAATAAAAAATGGAAACTTAAAGAAAATGGGGAATGCCTAACATAGTAGGGAATCTAGTCTTTGGAACCTTCTAATTGTGAACTCAACTAGATTTTAAGAAAGGCATCAGTCATTCAATAAATGTAAGGGAATAAAGGGACATCGAGGAGCGTTTTTACGAACACTTTTAGGTGGGTGAGGGAAATAGAAAAATTTAATTAATTAATAAATTAATTTTTTGGTGCAACTAAGGGATTGTGTGACATGTGTACGAGGGAGGTTTATCCTAATCAAATTTAATAAAAGGAATCCAAAGAGAGTTTGGTAAACCAATCACTAAGAAAAAAAACTCTATAAAAAGGATGGCGGAGGAGTATGGATCACGACTGGTAGGCAGATGTCTACGATGTCGATATTTTTCTTGACTGATTTTTTCTTGTGGGAGTTGGGATGCCCAGTTCGATAGGGAGTGGTAGCTTGACCTTGCGAGGTGAGCTGGGTGCTAGATGTTTCTTTGGTTTTTGTGTGCGTAGCCTCTTTGTGGCTCGGGGGGCTCAGGGCGAAGAAGAGTACCCCTAGTGTTGGCTGGGATGTACTGGTGAGATCTGAGTGGTTGGAAAGCAAGATCTGGTCAGATTTCAAGAGCGGGACAACCAATTTGTATTTTGTGCTTTTAGTTATGGTACACGTGTTAGATTGCATTGAAATTGGTTTAAAATATGTGAAATAATGCGTTGCTAAAATTGTAATGGTTTCTTGACTCTGGATTGGGTGCACTAGTTGTTGATATGTTAAGGAAGAAGTCAGTTAATTTTAAGGTTTCATTTTCTCTTCTCTATGATTTCACCCTGCTTCCTCTCTGTGATTGAATAGTTGCCTCTTGTTCGCTCATCTTGCGAAATTCATTTTTTGTTTCTGCGCCTACTTGTTTCCGCTCAGTAATTAGTTTTCAATTAGATACTTTTTGCCTCGTTGCATTTTTCTTATCTCCAGTTTCTTGGTCTCATCATTTTTGTGTTTTTTATCTCATTGAGCTTCCCACAAAAAAAGTGTGCTACCCTAAGTTATCTTTTGTTTTTTTTTACTCTGCCAGAAGATTGTGTGAAGGCATGCATTTTATTTTAAATTTTCTTCGATTTACCCTCACATTAAAATGAACCAATAACCTTGCACAACCCTCATTTTGTTTTCAGATTTCTGTGGTGAGGAATTTCAAAATCATTTGCCGGAGAATCCACATTTGGTGTCATTTTGTCATCGACGTTTCGAATCCGGATCGGGATTGAACGCCTCTCTGTGTTTTTATTTCAACTTCCACTCCGCCTATAATTTTCCCAGCAAGCGAATGACACCTCTGATTTTCTGCATTGTTTTGACCATAACCTCATAATTAGAGTGTGTCTTTGTATTGTATGGCCATTGCCTTAGAAATTGCTTGATCTCTACGCTGGTTGACCCTTACCTCTATGTGGATCTTGGATCCTCAGAATGGAGTTTCGTTTACTTTATTTTTATACATGATTTCAGCAAGAATGGGGTTCGATTCTTTTGTTTTTATATATTATGTTTACAACAAGAATGGGGATAGAGTCCTTTATTTTCATATATGTCTACAACAAGAATAAATAGGAATGGGAAGGTGGGTTGAGATTTGGAGGCACGGGATCTCGTTCCTTTATTTATTTTGATATATTGCAGCAGGATGAAAACAGGATTTGGGTCTGCGTGTCCAGGTCAGATTGTTCTTTGCAGTATTGAATGGCGCACAGTCATTAGTCCCTCTAACCATCCAAGGGTTAACGCTTGTGATTTTAATAGGGCATACATCTCCTCTGCGCGAGACACTTCAGAATTCACCCAACGCATTGTTGTCCTCCTTCTCTTGCCCAGTAAACCTCCATCATTTCCCTTGTGAATTACTCAGATCTCACTCACTACATTTAATCCCGAACTCTTCTCTTATTTCTCTCACCCACTGTTTCAATCCGCTCCACATTTTTTTAAAATCCAGATCGGACTTGACTCTCATTTCACACATAGACTATTTTGTTTAGCGCCCAAAAATCCATCTGCGCAGCCCCCTCGCTTCATTTTACCCCTCGTGTTTCATTTATCCTTTCCAACCGTCATTCTTCTTGGGTTTCCTTCACCCAGTGTTGCCGGCATAGGATTCTTCAGTTTTCAAGCTACTTCTTCTTGCAAGGAAGGTGGACGTGTATGGTGGACGCCCCTTTTTCAAACCATGATCCTCATCCTTTTTAACTCGCATATCCCTTCTCGGTGGTTGAGGGAATCGTTGGATTTACTCTTGGAGTGTGTTGCAGTCGAATGTCAGTATCGTTTAAATTCTGAGTCTGTGGCTTTATTGAAATTGAATTTAATGTCAGACGCAATCTTTACCACTGAATAGAATCAACTGCACGATTTCCCCCCCTTTATTCTTGATTCAATTGTTATTTTAGATTTAGAGTTTAACGACAGATGCAATATAATTCAGGATAGAGATTAGTGAATTTATATTACATCTATTTTTCTATTCAGTTAAATACCTTCAAAAATTTTAATTGGTTAAATAACTATCCCTTCAAAAAATTTATTCGGTTAAATTTTGATTCCGGTCACAAGTTACACTATAGAAAATAAGGTAGTTACCTTAAATTTAGTGGCAATTTAAATATGAATGTATTCAATGTACACTCTTAAAATTTGATTTCCAGTTTTCCAGTTTTTGCTAGAATGGACATAGTCGACCCCTTGCGCGCAAAACATTTTTCATGTGTTAATGATGATTGCAGATTTTGGTGTCTTTCTCTGGTGACTTTCTATAAGTGGTTAGTTAATAACTTGATTGCGCGCTTGTGCGCACTGATTTATGTCATGCATGGTCATTTGAGTGGCTAGATGGCTCATGCGTCTTGAATGGTTGACGTAAATGATGTCGTTAGTTTAGATACCAGCGCCCAAATTCCTCACTGTGATATAGGACTAGCTGAGGTGTTAGACTCTTGCACGTGCTAAAATTTTACGTAGTATATATTTTTGGGAATAAGACTACTTGCTTGTAATAAATTTATGATGCGATGGACGAATGTTAGACCCTCGATTTCCTTACACAACTTAGGTATACAGTTGTTACCCCTCACCTTCTTGTATGAGGTCACATGATGTATTAACCACCCTTTCTTGTATAACAGATGTAATAACGAATGATTAGTTAACCTATTTTATCGTCATTATATAATTAACGAACGATTGTCGTAGATTTTAGATGACTTGCACAATTTGAAATTGTTATGGTTTGTAATGAGTACGTATTTAAGATTGATGTGGGATTGATGAGTTGTTAGCTTGTAGCGCCCTGGATATTTGATGGTTTTACCCTTGCATGACGTTCACAATCTATTATGCTATATGGTAATGGGTTTATGCGTACACCGTGGAACTTTGTAGTTTCATTGTTGATTCCGTGTTGGGGTGATTCTGCATCATGAATAATTTAGTTGTTTCCCTTGCGCTTGGGAAATAAACTAAAGTGTATTTCTCTGCGCTCTCCATTGTGTACTTAAATGATGGAGTTAGGATTTAATTCTCTTGTGCCTTCAAACTTTTAAGTTACGTGTGTTGGTTACTAGAATTATTTTGTGCATTGATGTGTTGATGATGTTTCTTTCAAGTGTGATTGTGTTTTTCCTAATGCAAAAGAAAAATTTTACTTATTTTTTATCGCTTTTGTCGTCGTAATGATAGGGTCGTTACACATTTGTTCTAGTTTTTTTTTTAAGTTAGAGTCAGAATTTTAAACTACTTAATCCTGGCCATGATTGTTATAGTTGTGAACGGGTATGTAAAGGAACTCAAAAATCTTTTTATGGACTTTAAAAACTTGGAGATTGTTTTACCAGAATATTAAAGTAGCTTTAAGAAAGAATCTTGTTAGATGGATTTTAGAATTTTTAGATCCTCTCAACCTCTGATTAGTTTAAAAATAAATATTCTTTATTTTCTTGAAGTGAACTTCCCAGCCTTTACTTTTATATATGATGGTAGGTGAGATTTCCATTAAATTTCAAGATGTGGTTGACCCTTCTTGTGTAGTAACTTGGATATGCATTCAATGAAGAAACGAGTCGATTCCATTAGTTTAATAAGTTTTCTCTTCTTATGATTCTATATTATAACCCTTAGGCAGGGCAGTAAGGTTTCCTATTATAATTTTTAAGGTTGGGTCTCCTCTTTACTCCTTAGAAATAGATATCCAAGATTTTTATTCATGTACTATTTATTATTATTAAGCTCCTAAAATAATTAAGGGATACTTAAGACTTGGAACTTCTAAAGTGAAACTTAATAGATCCTTCGTGAGGGGGGAGGGGTCTTTATTTAGATGGTAAATTGAACCTCAAGAACCCCTAAGGGAGACTAGTGGAATAACCTAATATTATTTTAGGTAGATTCCTTGGCAAATCGAAGAAATTAATCTTCTTGTTCAAGGTTTGGAAACCTTTTTGATGTAGTTTCCCTGGCACCTTATATTACATCGATGCATGAATGAATAACCCTTAGATTATTCTATGATTTATGTAAGTGGGCGTGCGTTGTTTCTTCCTTATTCTCTTGCGCCTTGGTTTACAATAATTTAGTCTTGCGTTGAATTATTGATACATGACTGATTAGGGACTAGATCCTTGCGCCTTGTTATAAAAGAGAGATATTGGTCTTGTGCTTAGTTTCCTTCTTATGCAAGGAAAATTTACTTATGAACGATTGATTAACCACCTTTTCTTATGCCATTAAAATGTTATGCATGACGGTTGACCTCTAGACTACCGTTATGCCTTGATAATGGATGTTGTTGAATGAGTTAGAATTGGTCACCCTTGTGCCCTTTAATTATTGTTGAGGTATGATTTCTTTTAATTATACTCTACTGCACCTGGCAATTTAAGTCAATATCTCATGTGTCTTTTTCTGTAAATGATGGATTGATTGCTTAGAAGGCTTGTGCGCAAATCATTAAGATGATGTCTGGCTGGTAGAGGTGATCCAGATTATTTTCGGCACGAAATGAGATCGGAGGTATAATAAAGAAATGCACAAAGATATCACAGATATTCAATAATATAACATAAATGTATCAGAGATGCAACCATAAACACAGATATACAGTAATAAACAATTTCTATTAATGAAAGAAATGTACAGAGACTGTAAAAATACAGAGTGAAAGACTCGCTAGAATGGTGGCAACTTATCTCTGAGAAGAGATGTGACGGCTACTCGCATTCGCAAGAATATGATTACAATGAGGCTCTGAAGGATTTTTTACAATAAACCAGAATGCCAAAACCCAATACATCCAAAAACCTAACCCTAGGAGATGAAGTGCCAAAAGTCATGTGGGCCCCGTTTGGGTAAGTTGGTGCATCAACTTCCCGGGGTCGTAACTTTTGCATACGATCTCCATTTTAGGCGTATGATAACTCGTTGGAAAAGTATCATCAAGGAGATTCATTTTGGGGGCTCAATCATGCCTTCATCTATCATTGAAAACCTATATATAAAAAAACCTTCATTTAGGCCCTCAAAATGGCCCCAAAAGTTAAAACCTGCTAAAAATAGTAAATTGTCAATATTGCCAGAAAACTGTTTTGAGTCATATGGAAAAGGTGGGTGGCCACCAATATCCACTGGGATCAATCCTCCCTCCTTAGGAAGCAATGGTCTCCATTGCGTTGAGTTCTCGGGGGAGAGGAAAAAGAGTTTGTAGAATCTGCATCTTGGTGAGCTGCTTGTCTTGTTGGAGACGCCGCGCTGCTCAGTTTGTGGAAATCTGTCACGAACCTGTTGAGGTTGAGGTTGTTCAACAAGTTGAGATACATGAGAGGACGATGTGAAAAAGTAATCTTTGCACTTTGTTGCAGCCTTGTCGACCTGCTTTTGTTGGATAGAAGGTGCTTGGGGAAAGGCTGTAGTGGTTGCAGTGTCCTTTTGTTCTCCTTTTGAACAGATTGTTAAGAAGCTGAATTTTTCAGTATGAGATACTACCTTGCGACACTTTTTAGGTGGAACAATAGTCAGAACTACCTCTAGTATTCTGTAGAGATGACCTCCCAAAGTAACAATGACACTACGGGGTCGAGACTCATAAACAACATGGCACTCCCACATATATAGCTGGCCCAAGAGAACATCACAGACATCCAGTGTGGCATCATCAAATAATACCTCGTCCTTGAAGGGCTGGATAGCATATGACAATCGACATTGTTCGCTGACACGAAGATCTCATCCTTGGTGAAGCCACCCGATGTTGTATGACTGTGGGTGTGGTGTTGTCGACAATCCCAACTGTTTGATGACCTTTGCTAAGATGAGTTTCTTCTGGCTTCTGCTATCAACAATAAAATGTAGCGGGGTCCCCTTCACCCACATCTGTGAACGAAAAAGGCGCTCCCCCTCATCGGGATCTGTTGGTTCTTCTGGCTGAATTGTTGTGGTTGCGACAATAGAAGTGGGGTCTGCGTCAATGATTTTTTCTTTACCAGTATTTTCTGAATCAAATTTTGAATCAGTGTTCGGTTCCTTGTCTTTGATCTTGGCCACCAATGACTGTTTTGAGTGACATTCATCGATGTTGTGCCAGGGGATTTTGTGGAAATCACACCATTTTCCGGTGTCCTTCTTTGTCTTCCCATGACCCTTCTTTTCCTGTGTCTTGGACTAGTTTTCAGGAGACTGTTTGTTAGAGATGTCTTTTTCATACTTTGGTCATTGCGGATTTGCAGACCCGAACTCCTATTTGTTCTGGTGTTTAAATTTCTTCTCAATTTTAACAGTATATAGATAAGCAACACCAAGTGATGAGATGTCCAGAAAATCCATTTCAATCTGGATGTATCTGTGTAGAGCCCCACGGTATTTCAGAACCAAATGTCACTCAGAGTCTTTGATACCCAGCTTGGTGCGCAAGGTATGGAAGGTATTTGTGAAATCCGAAACTGCTTGGCCCCTCTCTTGGCGCAGTGTGGTCCATCTCATGTATTGGTCCTCATAGTTTCCAACAGGGTAATATTGTTCGTTTACTGCATCCACAAAAAAATCCCAAGTGTTATCGACCCCATATATTCCAGAATCCTCTGTGGAGATTTTCTCCCAGTAAGTTTCCCACCAATGTTTGACATAAGGGAGAGATTTAAGGAGTGCGAAGGTGATCTTTTCTTTGTTGAAAAAATTGTGAACAGATAAATAACCTTCTAGCAGAGTTAACCATTTTTCTAGGGCTTCTGCATCTATCTGTCCTTCAAATATAGGAATATCAAAATTAAATTGTACCTTGAAAGGCGAGGTGCCTCCAAAGTGGCCACTTGATGAATATGTGCCTTATGCTATCGGCAGGCGTTGAAGGATGTGGAAAAAATTCTCCATAATTTCGTCCCTCTGTCGCATGAGAGCTTGCTCAAGCAACAGATTGATAGGATCGTCTACTCCGTCGCTTTTATTTTCTGCTGCCATTGAGGGTTTCATGGGTGTGCGAGAGCGATTTTCTTCAAGAGAGACAAGATCGAGACCCAAGTTGCTATAATCGGACCTCGTCGGGGACATGCACTGAAAAAAACGATCAAGAGCAGCCTGCTCTAATACCACTGATCTGGATTATTTTCGGCACGAAATGAGATCGAAGGTATAACAGAAATATTGTAGATATTCAATAATATAACAGAAATGTATCAGAGATGCAACCATAAACATAGATATACAATAACATGTGATTTCTATTAATGAAAGAAATGTACAGAGACTGTAAAAATACAGAGTGAAAGACTCTCTAGAATGGTGGTAACTTATCTCTGAGAAGAGATGTGATGACTACTCGCATTCACAAGAAGATGATTACAATGAGGCTTTGAAGGCCTTTTTACAATAAATCGGAATGCCAAAACCCTAGACATCCAAAAGCCTAACCCTAGGAGATGAGGCACCAAAATTCATGTGGGCCCCGTTTGGGTAAGTTGGTGCATCAACTTCCTGGGGTCGTAACTTTTGCATACGATCTTCGTTTTAGGCGTATGATAGCTCGTTGGAAAGGTATCATCGAGGAGATTCATTTTTGGGGCTCAATCATGCCTTCAACTATCATTGAGAACATATGTCTTGAAAATCCTTCATTTAGGCCCTGAAAATGGCCCCGGAAGTTAAAACCTGCTAAAAATAGTAAATTGCCAAAATTGCCAGAAAACTGTTTTGAGCCATTTGGAAAAGGTGGGTGGCCATCGATATCCACCTAGATCAATCCTCCCTCCTTAGGAAGCAATGTTATCCATTGCATTGAGTTCCCGGGGGAGATGGAAAAGCGTTTGTCGAATCTTCATCTTGGTGAGCTGCTTGTCTTGCTGGAGACGTCACGCTGCTTAGTTTGTGGAAATATGTTACGAACCTGTTGAGGTTGAGGCTGTTCAACAAGTCGAGATACATGAGAGGATGATGTGCAGAAGGAATCTTTTCACTTTGCTACTGCCTTGTCGACCTACTTATGTTGGATAGAAGGTGCTTGGGGCAAGGCTGTAGTGGTTGCAGTTTCCTTTTGTTCTCCTTTTTAACAGATTGTGAAGAAGTTGTATTTTGCAGTATGAGATACTACCTTGCGATACTTTTTGGGTGGAACAGTAGTCAGGACTACCCCTGGTATTTTGTAGAGATGACCCCCCAAAGTAACAATGACACTACGGGGTCGAGACTCATAAACAACATGGCGCTCCCACATATATGGCTGGCCCAAGAGAACATCACAGACATCTAGTGGGGCAACATCACATAATACATTGTCCTTGAAGGGCTGGCTGTCATATGGAAATCGACATTGTTGGCTGACACGAAGATCGCATCCTTGGCGAAGCCACCCGATGTTGTATGGTTTTGGGTGTGGTGTTGTCGACAATCCCAATTGTTTGATGACTTCTGCTGAGATGAGGTTCTTCTGGCTTCCTCTATCAACAATAAAATGCAGCGGGGTCCCCTTCACCCACATCTGCGAATGTAAAAGGTGCTCCCCCTCTTCATGATTTGTTGGTTCTTCTGGTTGAATTGTTGTAGTTGCGACAATAGTATTGGGCTCTGCGTCAATGATCTGTCCTTTACCAGTATTTTCATAATCAAATTCCGAATCAGTGTTCGGATCCTTGTCTTTGATCTCATCCACTAATGACTATTTTGAGTGACATTCATCGATGTTGTGCCAGGGGCTTTTGTGGAAATCGCACCATTTTCTGGTGTCCTTCTTTGTCTTCCCGTGACCCTTGTTTTCTTGTGTATTGGACTAGTTTTAGGAGACTGTTTGTTAGGGATGTCTTTTTCTTACTGTGGTTGTTGTGGATTTGCAGAAACGAACTCCCGTTTGTTCTGGTGCTTAAATTTCTTCTCAATTTTAACAACATATCGATAAGCAACACCAAGTGATGAGATGTCCAGAAAATCCATTTCAAACTAGATGTATCTTTGTAGAGCCCTATGGTATTTCAGAACCAAATTTCACTCGGAGTCTTTGATACCCATCTTGGTGCGCAAGGTATGGAAGGTATTGGTGAACTCCAGAACTACTTGGCCCCCCTCTTGCTGCAGTGTGGTCCATCTCATGTATTGGTCCTCATAGTTTCCAACAGGGTAATACTGTTCCTTTACCACATCCACAAAAAAATCCCAAGTGGGATCGACCCCATATATTCCAGAATCCTCTGTGGAGATTTTCTCCTAGTAAGTTTCCCACCAATGTTTGACATGAGGGAAATATTTAAGGAGTGCGAAGGTGATCTTTTCTTTGTCAGAAAAATTGTGAACAGAGAAATAACCTTGTAGTAGAGTTAACCATTTTTCTAGGGCGTCTACTTCTATCTATCCTTCAAATACAGGAATATCAAAATTAACTTGTACCTTGAAAGGCGAGGTACCTCCAAAGTGGCCACTTGATGAAGATGCGCCTAATGCTATCGGTAGGCGTTGAAGGATGTGGGTAAAATTCTCCTTCATTTCATCCCTCTGTTGCGTGAGAGCTTGCCCAACCAACAGATTGATAGGATCGTCTGCTCCATTGTTTTTCTTTTCTTCTTCCATTGAGGGCTTCATGGGTGTGAAAGAGTGATTGTCTTCAAGAGAGACAAGATCAAGACCCAACTTGCTATAATCGGACCTCGTCGGGGACATGCACTGAAAAAAACGATCAAGAGAAGCCTCCTCTGATACCACTGATCCGGATTATTTTCGGCACAAAATGAGATCGGAGGTATAATAAATAAATGCACAAAGATATCACAGATATTCAATAATATAACAGAAATGTATAAAAAATGTATAAACACAGATATACAGTGATACATGATTTCTTTTAATGAAAGAAATGTACAGAGACTGTAAAAATACAGAGTGAAAGACTCGCTAGAATGGTGGCAACTTATCTCTGAGAAGAGATGTGACGGCTACATGCATTTGAAAGAACAGTATTAAAATGAGGCTCTGAAGGCCTTTTTACAATAAACAGAAATTCCAAAACCCTAGACATCCAAAAACCTAACCCTAGGAGATGAAGCGCCAAAAGTCATGTGGGCCCCGTTTGGGTAAGTTGGTGTATCAAATTCCCGGGGTCGTAACTTTTGCATACGATCTCCGTTTTAGGCGTATGATAGCTCGTTGGAAAGGTATCTTTGAGGAGATTCAATTTATGGGGTCAATCATGACTTTGTATATCATTGAGAACCTCTATCATGAAAAACGTTCATTTAGGCCCTCAAAATGGCCCCGAAAGTTAAAACCTACTAAAAATAGTAAATTGCCAAAATTGCTAGAAAATTGTTTTGAGCCATTTGGAAAAGGTCGGTGGCCACTGATATCCACCTAGATCAATACTCCCTCCTTAGGAAGAAATGGTATCCATTGCGTTGAGTTCCCAAGGGAGATGGAAAAGCGTTTGTCGAATCTGCATCTTGGTGAGTTGCTTGTCTTGTTGGAGACGCTGCACTGCTCAGTTTGTGGAAATCTGTCATGAACCTGTTGAGGTTGCAACTGTTCAACAAGTCAAGATACATGAGAGGATGATGTGCAGAAGGAATATTTTCACTTTGCTGTAGCCCTGTAGACCTGCTTCTGTTGGATAAAAGGTGCTTGGGGCAAGGCTGTAGTGGTTGCAGTGTCCTTTTGTTCTCCTTTTGAACAGATTATGAAGACATTGAATTTTGCAGTATGAGATACTACCTTGCGCCACTTTTTAGGTGGAACAGTAGTCGGAACTACCTCTGGTATTCTATAGATATGACCCGCCAAAGTAACATTGACACTACAGGGTCGAGACTCATAAACAACATGGCACTTCCACATATATGGTTGGCCCAAGAGAACATCACAGACATCCAGTGGGGCAAGATCACATAATACCTTTTCCTTGAAGGGTTGGATGCCATATGACAATCAGAATTGCTGGCTCACAGGGAGATCTCATCCTTGGCGAAGCCACCAGATGTTGTATGGTTGCGGGTGTTGTGTTGTTGACAATCCCAACTGTTTAACGACCTTTAGTGAGATGAGGTTCTTTTGGCTTCTGATATCAACAATAAAATGCAGCGGGGTCCTCTTCACCCACATTTGTGAATGAAAAAGGTGCTCCCTCTCTTCAGGATCTGTTTGTTTTTCTGGTTGTATTGTTGTGGTTGCGACAATAGCAGTGGGGTCTACGTCAATGATCTATCCTTTACCAGTATTTTCATAATCAAATTCTGAATCAGTGTTCAGCTCCTTGTCTTTGATCTCGGCCACCAATGACTGTTCTGAGTGACATTCATCGGTGTTGTGCCAGGGGCTTTTGTGGAAATTGCACCATTTTCCGGTGTCCTTCTTTTTCTTCCTGTGACCCTTCTCTTCCTGTGTTTTGGACTGGTTTTCAGGAGACTGTTTGTTAGGGATGTCTTTTTCATACTTTGGTTGTTGCAGATTTGCAGACCCGAACTCCTATTTGTTCTGGTGCTTAAATTTCTGCTCAATTTTAACAACATATCGATAAGTAGCACCGAGTGATGAGATGTCTAGAAAATCCATTTCAGTCTGGATGTATCTGTGTAGAGCCCCATGGTATTTCAGAACCAAATTTCACTCAGATTCTTTGATACCCATCTTGGTGCGCAAGGTATGGAAGGTATTAGTGAACTCCGGAACTGCTTGGCCCCTCTCTTTCCGCAGTGTGGTCCATCTCATGTATTGGTCCTCATAGTTTTCAACAATGTAATATTGTTCCTTTACCGCATCCACAAAAAAATCCCAAGTGGGATCGGCCCCATATATTCCAAAATCCTCTGTGGAGCTTTTCTCCCAGTAAGTTTCCCTCCAATGTTTGACATGAGGGAGAGATTTAAGGAGTGCGAAGGTGATCTTTTCTTTGTCAAAAAAATTGTGAACAGAGAAATAACCTTCTAGCAGAGTTAACCATTTTTCTAGGGCTTCTACATCTATCTGTCCTTAAAATACAGGAATATCAAAATTAACTTGTACCTTGAAAGGTGTGGTGCCTTCAAAGTGGCCACTTGATGAAGATGCGCCTGATACTATCGGCAGGCATTGAAGGATGTGCGAAAAATTCTCCATCTATTCATCCCTCTGGCGCGTGAGAGCTTGCTCAAGAAACATATTGATAGGATTGTCTGCTCCGTCATTTTTCTTTTCTTCTGCCATTAAGGGTTTCTTGGGTGTGTGAGAGAAATTGTCTTCAAGAGAGACAAGCTTGAGACCCAACTTGCTATACGGACCTCATCGGGGACATGCACTGAAAAAAATGATCAAGAGCAACCTACTCTAATACCACTGATCCATATTATTTTCGGCACGAAATGAGATTGGAGGTATAATAAAGAAATGCACATAGATATAGCAGATATTAAATAATATAACCGAAATTTATTAGAGATGCAACCATAAATGCAGATATACAATAATACATGATTTCTATTAATGAAATAAATGTACAGAGACTGTAAAAATACAGAGTGAAAGACTCGCTAGAATGGTGGCAACTTATCTCTGAGAAGAGATGTGACGGCTACTCACATTCGCAACAACATGATTACAATGAGGCTCTGAAGGAATTTTTAAAATAAACTGGAATGCCAAAACCCTAGACATCCAAAAACCTAACCCTAGGAGATGAAGCACCAAAAGTCATGTGGGCCCCGTTTGGGTAAGTTGGTGCATCAACTTTCAGGGTCATAACTTTTGCATACGATCTCCGTTTTAGGTGTATGATAGCTCGTTGGAAAGGTATCGTCGAGGAGATTCATTTTGGGGGCTCAATCATGCATTTTTATATCATTGAGAACATATATATTGAAAAACCTTCATTTAGGCCCTCATAATGGCCTCGAAAGTTAAAACCTGCTAAAAATAGTAAACTGCCAAAAAAACCAGAAAACTATTTTAAGCCATTTGGAAAAGGTCAGTGTCCATCGATATCCACTTGGATCAATCCTCCCTCCTTAGGTTGCAATGGTCACCATTGCGTTGAGTTCCCGGGGGAGAGGGAAAAGCGTTTGTCGAATCTGCATCTTGGTGAGTTGCTTGTCTTGCTGGAGACGTCGCGCTACTCAGTTTATGGAAATCTGTCACGAACCTGTTGAGGTTGAGGCTGTTCAACATGTCCAGATACATGAGAGGAAGATGTGCAGAAGGAATATTTTCACTTTACTGCAGCCTTGTCGACCTGCTTCTGTTGGATAGAAGGTGCTTGGGGCAAGGCTGTAGTGGTTTCAGTGTCCTTTTGTTCTCGTTTTGAATAGATTGTGAAGAAGCTGAATTTTGTAGTATGACATACTACCTTGCAACACTTTTTAGGTGGAACAGTAGTCGAAACTACCTCTGGTATTCTGTAGATATGACCCCCCAAAGTAACAATGACACTATGGGGTCGAGACTCATAAATAATATGGTGCTTCCACATATATGGCTGGCCCAAGAGAACATCACAGACATCCAATGGGGCAACATCACATAATACCTCATCCTTGAAGGGTTGGATTCCGTATCACAATCGACATTGTTGACTGACACATAGATCTCATCCTTGGCAAAGCCACCCGATGTTGTATGGCTGCGGGTGTGGTGTTGTCGACAATCCCAACTGTTTGACGACCTCTGCTGAGATGAGGTTCTTCTGGCTTCTGCTATCAACAATAAAATGCAGTGGGGTCCCCTTCACCCACATCTATGAATGAGAAAGACGCTCCCCCTCTTCGGGATCTGTTGGTTCTTCTAGTTGAATTGCTGCGATTGTGACAATAGCAGTGTGGTATATGTCAATGATCTGTCCTTTACCAGTATTTTTAGAATCAAATTCTGAATTAGTGTTCAGCTCCTTGTCTTTGATATCGGCCACCAATGACTGTTTTGAGCGACAATCATCGGTGTTGTGCCAGGGGCTTTTGTGGAAATCACACCATTTTCCGGTGTCCTTCTTTGTCTTCCCATGACCCTTCTTTTCCTGTGTCCTGGACTGGTTTTCATGAGACTTTTTGTTAGGGATGTCTTTTTCATACTTTGGTTGTTGTGGATGTGCAGACACGAACTCTTGTTTGTTCTGGTGCTTAAATTTTTGCTCAATTTTAATAGCATATCGATAAGCAGCACCGAGTGATGAGATGTCTAGAAAATCCATTCAGTATGGATGTATCTGTGTAGAGCCCCACGGTATTTCAAAACCAAATGTCGCTCGGAGTCTTTGATACCCATGTTGGTGCGCAAGGTATGGAAGGTATTGGTGAAATTTGGAGCTGCTTGGCCCCTCTCTTGCCGCAGTGTGGTCCATCTCATGTACTGGTCCTCATAGTTGCCAACATGGTAATATTGTTCCTTTACCGCATCCACAAAAAAATCCCAAGTGGGATCGGCCCCATATATTCAAGAATCCTTTGTGGAGCTTTGCTCCCAATAAGCTTCCGACCAATGTTTGACATGAGGGAGATATTTAAGGAGTGCGAAGGCGATCTTTTCTTTGTCAGAAAAGTTGTGAATAGAGAAACAACCTTCTAGCAGAGTTAACCATTTTTCTATGGCTTCTGCATCTATCTGTCCTTCAAATACATGGATATAAAAATTAACTTGTATCTTGAAAGGTAAGGTGCCTCCAAAGTGGCCACTTGATGAAGATGCGCCTGATGCTATATGTGGGCGTTGAAGGATGTGGGAAAAATTCTCCATCATTTCGTCCCTCTGTCGCGTGAGAGCTTGCTCAAGCAACAGATTGATAGGATCGTTTGCTGCGTCGTTTTTCTTTTCTTCCGCCATTGAGGGTTTATTGGGTGTGAGAGAGCGATTGTATTCAAGAGAGACAAGATTGAGACCCAACTTTATATAATCGGACCTCGTCAGGGACATGCACTGAAAAAAACAATCAAGAGAAGCCTACTCTGATACCACTGATCTGGATTATTTTCGGCACAAAATGAGATCAGAGATATAATAAAGAAATGCACATAGATATCGCAGATATTCAATAATATAACAAAAATGTATCAAAGATGCAACCATAAAAAAAGATATACAGTAATACACGATTTCTATTAATGAAAAAAATGTACAGAGACTGTAAAAATACAGAGTGAAAGACTTGCTAGAATGGTGGCAGCTTATCTCTGAGAAGAGATGTGACGGCTACTCGCATTAGCAAGAAGATGATTACAATGAGACTCTGAAGGAATTTTTACAATAAACTGGATTGAAAAAACCCTAGACATCCAAAAACCTAACCCTAGGAGATGAAGCACCAAAAGTCATGTGGGCCCCGTTTGGGTAAGTTGGTGCATCAACTTCCCGGGTTCGTAACTTTTGCATACGATCTCCATTTTAGGTGTATGATAGTTCGTTGGAAAGGTATCATTGAGGAGATTAATTTTGAGTGATCAATCATGCCATAAAATACCATTGAGAACCTATATCTCGAGAAATCTTCATTTAAGCCCCGAAAATGGCCCCGGAAGTTAAAACCTGCTAAAAATAGTAAATTGCCAAAATTGCTAGAAAACTGTTTTGAGACATTTGGAAAAGGTGGGTGGCCACCGATATCTACCTAGATCAATCCTCACTCCTTAGGAAGCAATGGTCTCCATTTCATTGAGTTCTCGGGGGAGAGGGAAAAGGGTTTGTCGAATCTGCATCTTGATGAGTTGCTTGTCTTGCTGGAGATGTCGCACTGCTCAGCTTGTGGAAATCTGTCACGAACCTGTTGAGGTTGAGGTTGTTCAACAAGTCAAGATACATGAGAGGACGATGTGCAGAAGGAATATTTTCACTTTGGGGAAGCCTTATCGACCTGCTTCTGTTGGATAGAAGGTGCTTGGGGCAAGGCTATAATGGTTGCAGTGTCCTTTTGTTCTCCTTTTGAACAGATTGTGAAGAAGCTAAATTTTGCAGTATGAGATACTACCTTGTGGCACTTTTTAGGTGGAACAGTAGTCAAAACTACCTCTGGTATTCTGTAGAGATGAGCCCCCAAAGTAATAATGACACTACAAGGTCGAGACTCATAAACAACATGGTGCTTCCGCATATATGGCTGGCCCAAGAGAAAATCACAGACATCCTGTGGGGCAAAATCACATAATACCTTTTCCTTGAAGGGCTAGATGCTATACGACAATCAACATTGTTGGCTGACACGAAGATCTTGTCCTTGGTGAAGCCACCCGATGTTGTATGGTTGTGGGTGTGGTGTTGTCGACAATCCAAACTGTTTGACGACCTCTGTTGAGATGAGGTTCTTATGGCTTCCGCTATCAAGAATAAAATGCAGTAGGGTCCCCTTCACCCACATCTGGGAATGACAAAGATGCTCCACCTCTTTGGGATCTGTTGGTTCTTCTGGTTGAATTGCTACGATTGCGACAATAGTAGTGGGGACTGCGTCAATGATCTGTCCTTTACCAGTATTTTCAAATTCAAATTCCGAATTAGTGTTCGTCTCCTTGTATTTGATCTCGACCACCAATGACTGTTTTGAGCGACATTCATCGGTGTTGTTCTAGGGGCTTTTGTGGAAATCACACCATTTTGCGGTGTCCTTCTTTGTCTTCCCGTGACCCTTCTTTTCCTGTGTCTCGGACTGGTTTTCAGGAGACTGTTTGTTAGGGCTGTCTTTTCATACTTTGGTTGTTGTGGATTTGCATACACGAACTCCCATTTGTTCTGGTGCTTAAATTTATTTTCAATTTTAACAGCATATCGATAAGTAGTACCGAGTGATGAGATGTCCAAAAAATCCATTTCAGTCTGGATGTATCTATGTAGAGCCCCAGGGTATTTCAGAACCAAATGTCCCTCGGAGTCTTTGATACCCATCTTGGTGCACAAGGTATGGAAGGTATTGGTGAACTCCGAAACTTCTTGGCCCCTCTTTTGCCGTAGTGTGGTCCATCTCATGTATTGGTCCTCATAGTTTCCAACATGGTAATATTGTTCCTTTACCGCATCCACAAAAAAATCCCAAGTGGGATCGGCCCCATATATTCAAGAATCCTCTCTGGAGCTTTGCTCCTAGTAAGTTTCCCACCAATGTTTGACATGAGGGAGAGATTTAAGGAGTGTGAAGGCGATCTTTACTTTGTCGAAAAAATTGTGAATAGAGAAATAACCTTCTAACAGAGTTAATCATTTTTCTAGGGCTTCTGCATCTATCTGTCCTTCAAATACATGAATATCGAAATTAACTTGTACCTTGAAAGGCGAGGTGCCTCCAAAGTGGTCACTTGATGAAGATGCACCTGATGCTATATGCAGGAATTGAAGGATGTGGGAAAAATTCTCCATCATTTCATCCCTCTGTCGTGTGAGAGCTTGCTCAAGCAAGATATTGATAAGATTGTCTGCTCCATCATTTTTCTTTTTTTCTACCATTGAGGGTTTCTTGGGTGTGCAAGAGCGATTGTCTTCAAGAGAGACAAGCTCGAGACCCAAATTTCTATAATTGGACCTCGTCGGGGACATGCATTGAAAAGAACGATCAAGAGAAGCCTGCTCTGATACGACTGATCCAGATTATTTTCGGCATGAAATGAGATCGGAGGTATAATAAAGAAATGCATAGAGATATCACAGATATTCAGTAATATAATAGAAATGTATCAAAGATGCAACCATAAACAAATATATACAGTAACACATGATTTCTATTAATGAAAGAAATGTACAGAGACTGCAAAAATACAGAGTGAAAGACTCGCTAGAATGGTGGCAGCTTATCTTTGAGAAGAGATGTGACAGCTACTCACATTCGCAAGAAGATGATTACAATGAGGCTCTGAAGGCCTTTTTACAATAAACCAGAATGCCAAAACCCTAGACATCCAAAAATATAACCCTAGGAGATGAAGCGCCAAAAGTCATGTGGGCCCCGTTTGGGTAAGTTGGTGCATCAACTTCCCAGGGTCGTAACGTTTGCATACGATCTCCATTTTAGGCGTATCATAGCTCGTTGGAAAGGTATCATCGAGGATATTAATTTTGGGGGCTCGATCATGGCTTCGACTATCATTGAGAACTTATATCTCGAAAAACCTTCATTTAGGCCCTCAAAATGGCCCCGTAAGTTAAAACCTGCTAAAAATAGTAAATTGCCAAAATTGCCATAAAATTATTTTGAGCCATTTGGAAAAGGTGGGTGGCCACCGATATCCACCTGGATCAATCCTCCCTCCTTGGGAAGAAATGGTCTCCATTGCATTGAGTTTCGTAGGGAGAGGGAAAAGCATTTGTTGAATCTGCATCTTGGTGAACTGCTTGTCTTGCTGGAGACGCTGCGCTGCTTAGTTTGTGGAAATCTATCACGAACCTGTTGAGGTTGAGGATTTTCAACAAGTCGAGATACATGAGAGGACGATGTGCATAAGGAATCTTTGCACTTTGCTGTAGCCTTGTCGACCTGCTTCTATTGGATAGAAGGTGCTTGGGGAAAGGCTGTAGTGGTTGCAGTGTCCTTTTGTCGTCCTTTTGAACAGATTGTGAAAAAGTTGAATTTTGCAATATGAGATACTACCTTGCGGCACTTTTTAGGTGGAATAATAGTTGGAACTACCTCTAGTATACTGTAGAGATGACCCTCCAAAGTAACAATGACACTGCGGGGTTGAGACTCATAAACATGATGGAGCTTCCACATATATGGCTAGCCCAAGAGAATATCACAGACATCCAGTGGGGCAACATCAGATAATACCTCGTCTTTGAAGGGTTGGATGCTGTATGACAATCGACATTGTTGGATGACAGAGAGATCTCGTCCTTGGCGAAGCCACCCAATGTTCTATGGCTGCGGGTGTGGTGTTGTAGACAATCCCAATTGTTTGACGACCTCTGCTGAGATGAGGTTCTTCTGGCTTTCGCTATCAACAATAAAATGCAGCAAGGTCCCCTTCACCCACATTTGTGAATGGAAAAGGCGCTCCCCCTCTTCGGGATCTGTTGGTTCTTCTAGTTGAATTACTATGGTTGCGACAATAGCAGTGGGGTCTGCATCAATGATCTGTCCTTTACCAGTATTTTCAGAATCAAATTCCAAATTAGTGTTCGGCTCCTTGTCTTTGATCTCATCCACCAATGATTGTTTTGAGCGTCATTCATCGGTGTTGTGCCAAGGTTTTTTGTGGAAATCACATTATTTTCCAGTGTCCTTCTTTGTCTTCCCGTGACCCTTCTTTTCCTGTGTCTTGGACTGGTTTTCAGGAGACTATTTGTTAGGGTTGTCTTTTTCATACTTTGGTTTTTGCGGATTTGCAGACCCGAACTCCCGTTTATTCTGGTGCTTAAATTTCTGCTCAATTTTAACAACATATCGATAAGCAACACCAAGTGATGAGATGTCCAGAAAATCCATTTCAGTCTAGATGTATCTGTGTAGAGACCCACGGTATTTCAGAACCAAATGTCCCTCGAAGTCTTTGATACCCATCTTGGTGCGCAAGGTATGGAAGGTATTGGTGAACTTCGGAGCTGCTTGGCCCCTCTCTTGCCGCAGTGTGGTCCATCTCATGTATTGGTCCTCATAGTTTCCAAGAGGTTAATACTATTCCTTTACCACATCCACAAAAGAATCCCAAGTGGGATCGGCCACATATATTCCAGAATCCTCTGTGGAGCTTTTCTCCTAGTAAGTTTCCCACCAATGTTTGACATGAGGGAGAGATTTAAAAAGTGCGAAGGTGATATTTTCTTTGTCGGAAAAATTGTGAACAGAGAAATAACTGCAAGATGCCAGATATAATAAATATGCAGAACATAAATAAAATATTAGAAATGGAAGAATAACAGTAATATATCTAGCATAATTTCCACAATAACACAGAATGATATAAGAACAACAACATAAATAGCACTTTGATTTAGAAAGAAATGTTCACAAGCTTCTTCGAGGGGTAAACCTCCAATCGAGAAACGCTCTGTTACAATAATCTCCAAGATAGGGTTTTCATACCCTCAACCCTTATTTATACAAAATATGTCTATCAAGAGAAGCATCTAGAGGAAGATCCTTCTAGAAGCGGATGCTTTTATTTGGTCTTCTTACATTTGCCTTGTTCTATTTTATTGAAAGGCCTTATTAATATTGACTTTTATTACATTCAAATATTAATCTACCTATGTGCGGGTTAGTACCCTAACATGTCCGCCCCCTTATAAAAGCCTTGTCCTCAAGGTTTGAGATGAGGAAACTGCTACAGAATGGTAGCTGGTTCCCAAGTGGCATCTGTTGGATTCATATCTTTCCACTGGACTAGCACTTCCTTGATGGTTCGCTGACGCAGGCGACCCTCACGCTGGTCCAAAACTGCTTTTGACTGTAGCCAAATGGATCCTTCTTTAGCAAACTCAGGAAGGTTGGTTTGAATTTGGCACTGAGTTCCAATCACCTTCTGTAAGCATGACACATGGAAAACTAGATGTAGCATCGACTGACTGGGCAGAGCTAACTGATATGTGACTTGTCCCACATGCTTGAGAATTGTATAAGGACCATAAAATTTGGGCTCTAGCTTCTGACAATGCTCGGCCTTGAGGGAAGTTTTCTTGTATGGTTGCAGTCGTAGAAACACCTGATCCCCTTATGCAAATTGATGTTCAGAGCGACCTTGATCTGCTTGTTGCTTCATGCGATTTTGTGCCATGACCAAGTTCTCTTTAAGGGTACGAAGAATATCCTCTCGAACTGTAAGTGTTTGGTCAACCGCCTGGACTTTCAAGGTACCCGGTAAGTATGAGAGAAATGAAGGTGGCTTCTATCCATATACTGCTTCAAAAGGAGTCATGCAAGTAGTTGTATGGTAGGAAGTGTTGTACCACCATTCGGCTAGGGGTGGCCATTGAACCCACTGATGTTGTTTTTCAGAAGAAAAACACCTCAGATATGTTTCCAAACACTTGTTGAAAACTTATGTTTGACCATCAGTCTAGGGATGATAAGTTGTGCTAAGATGCAATTGGTTGCCTTGGAGCTTAAACAGTTCTTGCCAAAAATTTCTTGTGAAAGTTGGGTCACGATAAAAAACAATAGAGTGCAGCATGCCATGAAGCTTGAATACCTGGTCCATGAAAAGTTGAGCCACCGTGGATGCAGTAAATGGGTGTTGAAGAGCACATAAATGAGAATACTTGGAAAGGCGATCCACAACCACCATTATGACTGATTTATTCCCTGATTTGGGTAAGTCGGTAATAAAGTCCATAGAGATATCCTTCCAAATAGACGGTGGAATCGAAAGTGGTTGTAGTGTGCCCGGAGATTTGACTGTTTCTCCCTTGTTGCGTTGGCACACCTCACGTTCAGCTACAAAATTACGGATTTCCTATTTCATACCATCCCAGAAAAAAGAACGTTTGACTCTGTCATATGTTTTGGTGAACCCTGAGTGCCCCACTGTGGGTGTAGCATGAAGCTCATAAAGTACCGTTGATTTAAGCTTTGATTGTTTACTTAAATACAAACAACCTTTGTATCGAAGCTCATCCTAGAACCAAGAGTACCCTGGGGGATCCGGAGAAATGATCTGCAATTATTGGATCAGATGCAAACTTTTGGGGTCTTGAAGCCATTCCTAGCACACATCTTGGAGCCAATCGAGTACAATGAAGGAAAGAGAAAGAATGGATCCTTCTTCTTCATATTTTCGGGACAGTGCATCCACCACTACAATGTCTTTTCCCTTTTTGTAAATGATCTCATAATCATAACCAAAGAGCTTATTCAACCATTTTTGTTTCTCCTGGGAAGAAATGCGTTGTTCCATAAAGTACTTGAGGCTTTGATGGTCAGTCTTGATTTGGAAGCGTTGCCCCAAGAGATACGGGCGCCAAAACTCAACGACATGCAGAATAACCAACATTTCCTTTTCATAAATGGGTTTTCCTAGATTCCTTTCAGACAGTTTCTTGCTGGTGAAGGCCAAAGGTCGACCCTCTTGCATAAGGACAACGTTGATTCCTTTCCTCGAGGCATCACATTCCAACACAAAGTTCCTTGTGAAATCAGGAAGGGCCAGAACCAGAGTGGTGCACATGGCTGTCTTCAAGGTTTGAAAATCTTGAGCAACGAATGGAGTCCAAGTGAAAGAGTTCTTTTTGAGGAGAGCAGTGAGAGGTGCTGCAATGTTTCCATAGTTCTTAACAAACTTGCAATAATACCCTGTTAAGCCCAGAAATCTAGGCAATATTTTGAGAGTCTTTGGGTGTGGCCAATCTTGCATAGCTTCAATCTTTTTCAGATCCACCCTGACGCCATCCTTGCCAACCAGATGACCCAAGTATTCTACTTTTGAGGCACTAAAAGAAAATTTAGACTGTTTCAGGAAAATTTGGTGGTGGAAGAGGATATGGGGAACTTGATCGACATGAGTAAGATGGTCGATCCAGGTTTTTCTATAGATGAGGATATCATCGAAGAAAACTAAGACAAAATGATGGAGAAAGGGATGGAAGACATTATTCATGAGGCTTTGTAAGGTGGAGGGAGCATTACACAAGGCAAAGAGCATGACCAAAAACTCATAGTGGCCCTCATGAGTGCGAAAGGCCACCTTGGGAATGTATGCCTCTTTCATACATATCTGGTGATAGCCCGAGCAAAGATCAAGTTTAGTAAAGAATTGGGCGCCACTCAATTCATCCAGGACGTTATCAATGACAGGAATGGGAAATTTGTCTTTAATGGTCAGTTTGTTGAGGGCACGGAAGTCAGGAGACATTCTCCAAGAACCTTCTTTATTCAGGACCATGACTATAGGAGAAGAGTAAGGGGTCGTACTAGGGTAGATAATGCCTGCATTAAGGAGTTCCTAGACCATTTTCTCAATTTCATTTTTTTGTGAGAAGGGGTGGCGATATGGACGGATATTGGGAGGAAGGCTTCCGGGTAAAAGGGGAAGGGAATGATCATGAACACCGCGGGAAGGAGGGAGGCCTTGGGGAGCGGAAAATACCATTTGATGTTTATAAAGGAGAGCTTGGAGGTCATGCGACACCAGGGGTGTGTATGTTGCTTGAATGGTATGGAGTTGGGAAATGGCACCAGAATGACCTTTTTTGTGTAGATTTTCCATGCGATGGGAACCAATGACCTCAAGTGAACCACCAATGATGCACTGGAATTTATATTGGTGGCCTTCCTGGTTGAATTGCATGTTTAATTCCTTAAAATCCATGAGAATGGGACCCAAAGTTCTTAGCTAGTCTGCACCCAACACAATGTCACAACCACCCATGTCGATAGCAAACATATGGGATTTTAGGTGGTACTCACCGATTTGGCGATGCACATTTTCACAGCGCCCTCCACATTTCATGGAACCACCATTGGCAATCATGATTTGGCGATGCACATTTTCGCAGTGACCTTATGATGCTTGATGTAACCGATTAATTTGAGGGTTTCGGGAGCGGAAAAACCAGTGAGAGCATTGAGGGAAATGACGGTTTCTACTTCGGGAGGGTCTGAGTGAGGTGTTTTGTTAGTGATTTCAGGTGACTCATACACAAGCGGAGTTTCAACATCCTCTTTTGAAATGTCCTCAGAGATGGCCATAAAAAGATTTTGTTCCTTACACTTGTGGCCTGGGAAATATTTGTCATCACAATTATAACAAAGGCCTTTGAGTTGGTGTTTAGCCATTTCAGCCCTGGTCAATTTTTGGATTTTTAATGGGGCAGAAAGAGTAGTGGGAGTGACGGGTTTAGGGCGAGGGACAAAGGAGGGTTTTCGGTTTTAAGATGATACAACCTGTTGTTCTTCTTTAGCTCTTTTAGTAGCCTCCACCCAAGTCGAGGTTCGAGCCATGAGGACATGGGCCCGAATATCCTCCTTGAGGCCACTAATAAAACACTCTCGAAAGAAAGCATCAATCATGCCCTCTGCTCCAAAAGCCAGGCGTTCGAAGGCAGCTATGAAGTCTTCTACTGTTCCAGATTGTTTCAACTTTGTCAAATGGCCCAAATGGTTGGTGTCCATGTCAAATAATTCATAAAGCTCAGTCACAAATTGGGTCCAAGCAATATACCCTTGACGAGAAGTTTTTCTCCATTGCCACCATTGCCAACGTTCTTGATCTAGATGGAGAACACCATACCGAAGTTTGTCCAAGTCATCGGTAATGCCATATAAAGAGAAATAATGTTCCATTTGGGTTACCCAACTAGTGGGGTCTGAGCCATCAAATTTGGTCACGTCCACCCGTGGAAGGCGTATGTCACGTTGAAAGGGATGGGGCTGAAAGGTATTAGAATGGGAGGAAGTTTCGCCTTCATTCTTTGGATGTGCTTCAGAGAAATGGTCATCTGTACAGATCTTCAGTTTGGTGCAGAGTGATGCAAAGACAGATTCAAGCTGGGTGGTAGGTTCTTGTTTGACTTCCTCCATTGAGGACTGCATGGTTGTATTTATGGTAGCATTGATGGACAAATCGATGGAGGCAACAGTAGCATTGAGTTGTTTCACTTATTTTTGGGTTTCTAGGAAACCAGAATGCATGGTGTTGAAGCGAGCTTCCAGGTCTTGGCTATGGGTATGGCCCATGAGGATGGGTGAACTGAAAAGGGGTAGGCGGGGTCAAAATTTTTGTCAAAAAATGATATGGATGAAAGTGATAAGGGCGGAGAGATGAATCCAATGGAATAAGTCTCAAATAATGGTGAAAATATCTTCAGACTTTTTTTTTTTTTTACACCTGCGGAGTTATACTCCGGTCTGAAGAATACTGCAGGGATGAAATCCCCAAATGCTTAACCAGAAAGAGATGTGTATTTACTTGGCAACCCGAACATAGTTGCGCGGCAATAGATCTGGTCTTTTTTTAATTCGTTTATGTTTTTGTCCCCCAAGGGTTAGGTATTCAAGGGTTCTATAGAGAAGGGTTTGCCCTGTGCTATAACTCTCTGATATATATGCGGGGTCCAACAATAGTACTTGGCCCAATATCTCAGGGCACTAACTAAGGAGGATAGACCATACCCTTAGCCATACTACCCGACTACTCAAGTACTAGAGAGTATCTTCCTGAGTGTTGTTCTCGGTGACATTATTGCAGTCTGGCGGCTGATAGGTTTATCTAAAGAGGGCTTCAGGAAATCTAGGTTGATCCGTACACAGGTGTTGTCTGATGCGCTACCACTCGAAGGGGTACCAACAGGGGTTACAAGGGTGGCCAACAGATGTGCGCTTAATAACCACTTGTATTTCCTGCGTGTATGAATCCCTCAACCGCAGGTTTATGCGCGTAACGATAGATTTTTGTGGTTTAAGGATGCCAGAATACGTCTCTACCCTGAAAAAAAAACTTCCCACAATTTCTGCCAAGGAAAGTGCTCTGATACCACTTGCAAGATACCAGATATAATAAATATGCAGAACATAAATAAAATGTTAGAAATGGTAGAATAAAAGTAATATATCCAGCATAATATCCACAATAACACAAAATGATATAAGAACAACAACAGAAATAACACTTTGATTCAGAAAGCAATGTTCACAGGCCTCTTCGAGGGGTAAAACTCCAATCGAGCAGCACTCTATTACAATAATCGCCAAGCTAGGGTTTTCATACCCTCAACCTTTATTTATACAAAATATGTCTATCAAGAGAAGCATCTAGAGGAAGATCCTTCTAGAAGTGGAAGCTTCTATTATGTCTTCTTACATCCACCTTATTCTATTTTATTGAAAGGCCTTATTAATATTAACCTTTATTACATCCGAATATATTAATCTACCTATGTGCGGATTAGGATCCTAACAATAACCTTCTAGCAGAGTTAACCATTTTTCTAGGGCTTCTACATCTATCTGTCCTTCAAATACAGGAATATCAAAATTAACTTGTACCTTGAAATGCGAGGTGCCTCCAAAGTGGCCACTTGATGAAGATGTGCCTAATGTTATCGACAGGCATTGAAGGATGTGGGCAAAATTCTCCATCATTTCATCCCTCTGTTGTGTGAGATCTTGCTCAAGAAACAGATTGATAGGATCACCTGCTCCATTGTTTTTATTTTTTTCCGCCATTGAGGGTTTCTTGGGTGTGCAAGAGTGATTGTCTTCAAGAGAGACAAGCTCAATACCCAACTTTCTATAATCGTACCTCGTCGGGGACATGCACTGAAAAAAATGATCAAGAGCTGCCTACTCTGATACCATTGATCCAGATTATTTTCAGCACGAAATGAGATTGGAGGTATAATAAATAAATGCACAGAGATATCGCATATATTCAATAAAATAACAGAAATGTATCAGAGATGCAACCATAAACACATATATACAGTAATATACGATTTCTATTAATGAAAGAAATGTACAGAGACTATAAAAATACTGAGTGAAAGACTCACTAGAATGGTGGAAACTTATCTCTGAGAAGAGATGTGATGGCTACTCGCATTCGCAAGAAGATGATTACAATGAGGCTTTGAAAGCATTTTTACAATAAACTGGAATGCCAAAACCCTAGACATCCAAAAACCCAACCCTAGGAGATGAAGCACCAAAAGTCATGTGGGCCCCATTTGGGTAAGTTGGTGCATCAATTTCCAGGGGTCGTAACTTTTGCATACGATCTTTGTTTTAGGCGTATGATAGCTCGTTGGAAATGTATCGTAAGAGAGATTCATTTTGGTGGCTCAATCATGCCTTCAACTATCATTGAGAAACTATATCTCAAAAAACCTTCATTTAGGCCCTCAAAATGGCCCCGAAAGTTAAAACCTACTAAAAATAGTAAATTGCCAAAATTGCCAAAAAACTGTTTTGAGCCATTTGGAAAAGGTGGGTGGCCACCGATATCCACCTAGACCAATCCTCCCTCCTTGGGAAGCAATGGTCTCCATTGCATTGAGTTCCCGGGGAAGAGGGAAAAGTGTTTGTCCAATCTGCATCTTGGTGAGCTGCTTGTCTTGCTTGAGACGTCACGCTACTCAGTTTGTGGAAATCTATCACGAACCTGTTGAGGTTGAAGCTGTTCAACAAGTAGAGATACATGAGAGGACGATGTGCAGAAGGAATCTTTGCACTTTTTTGTAGCCTTGTCGACCTGCTTCTGTTGGATAGAAGGTGCTTGGGGCAAGGCTGTAGTGGTTGTAGTTTCCTTTTGTTCTCCTTTTGAACACATTGTGAAGGAGATGAATTTTACAGTATGAGATACTACCTTGTGGCACTTTTTAGGTGGAATAGTAGTCAAAACTACCTCTGGTATTCTGTAGATATGACCCCCCAAATTAATAATGACACTACGGGGTCGAGACTCATAAACAACATGGTTCTTCGACATATATGGATGGCCCAAGAGAACATCACAGACATCTAGTGGGGAAACATCACATAATACCTTATCCTTGAAGGATTGGATGCCATATGACAATCGACATTGTTCGCTGACATGGAGATCTCGTCCTTGGCGAAGCCATTCGATGTTGTATGGCTGTAGGTGTGGTGTTGTCGACAATCCTAATTGTTTGATGACCTCTGCTAAGATGAGGTTCTTCTCACTTCCGCTTTCAACAATAAATTGTAGCGGGGTCCCCTTCACCCACATCTGTGAATTAGAAAGGAACTCCTCCTCTTCGGGATCTGTTGGGTCTTCTGGTTGAATTGTTGCGGTTGCAAAAATAGCAGTGGGGTCTGCGTCAATGATCTGTCCTTTACCAGTATTTTCAGAATCAAATTCTGAATCAGTGTTTGGCTCCTTGTATTTGATCTCGGTCACCAATGATTGTTTTCAGCGACATTCATCGGTGTTGTGCCAAGGGATTTTGTGGAAATCGCACCATTTTTCGGTGTCCTTCTTTGTCTTCCCATGACCCTTCTTTTCCCGTGTCTTGGACTAGTTTTCAGGAGACTATTTGTTACGACTGTATTTTTCAAACGTTGGTTGTTGTGGATTTGCAAACCCAAACTCCCATTTGTTCTGGTGCTTAAATTTCTCCTCAATTTTAGCAGCATATCGATAAGAAGCACCGAGTGATGAGATGTCCAGAAAATCCAATTCAGTCTGGATGTATCTATGTAGAGGCCCACGGTATTTCAGAACCAAATGTCGCTCGGAGTCTTTGATACCCAGTTTGGTGCGCAAAGTATCAAAGGTATTGGTGAAATCCGGAACTACTTGGCCCCTCTCAGGCCGCAGTGTGGTCCATCTCATGTACTGGTTGTCATAGTTTCCAACAGGGTAATACTGTTCCTTTACCACATCCACAAAAAAATCCCAAGTGGGATCGGCCCCATATATTCCAGAATATTCTATGGAGCTTTGCTCCTAGTAAGTTTCCCACCAATGTTTGACATGAGGGAGAGATTTAAGGAGTGTGAATCTGATCTTTTCTTTGTCGAAAAAATTGTGAACAAAGAAATAACCTTCTAGCAGAGTTAACCATTTTTCTAGGGCTTCTGCATCTATTTGTCCTTCAAATACAGGAATATCAAAATTAACTTGTACCTTGAAAGGCGATGTGCCTCCAAAGTGGCCACTTGATGAATATGCACCTGATGCTATCGACAGGCGTTGAAGGATGTGGGAAAAATTCTCCATCATTTCGTCCCTTTGTTGCGTGAGAAATTGCTCAAGCAACAGATTGATAAGATCGTCTGCTCCGTTGTTTTTCTTTTCTTCCACCATTGAGGGTTTCTTGGGTGTGCAAGAGAAATTGTCTTCAAGAGAGACAAGATCGAGACCCAACTTGCTATAATCCGACCTCGTCGGGGACATGCACTGAAAAAAAACAATCAAGAGAAGTCTGCTTTGATACCACTGATCCAGATTATTTTTGGCACGAAATGAGATCAGAGGTATAATAAAGAAATGTGCAGAGATATCACAGATATTCAATAATATAACAGAAATGTATCAGAGATGCAACCATAAACACAGATATACAATAATACATGATTTCTATTAATGAAATAAAGGTACAGAGACTGTAAAAATATAGAGTGAAAGACTCTAGAATGGTGGCAGCTTATCTCTGAGAAGAGATGTGACGGCTACTTGCATTCGAAAGAAGATGATTACAATGAGGCTCTGAAGGAATTTGTACAATAAACCGGAATTTGAAAACCCTAGACATCCAAAAACCTAACCCTAGGAGATGAAGCGCCAAAATTCATGTGGGCCCCATTTGGGTAAGTTGGTGCATCAACTTCCCGGGGTCGTAACTTTTGCATACTATCTCCGTTTTAGGCGTATGATAGCTCGTTGGAAAGGTATCATCGAGGAGATTCATTATGGGGGATCAATAATGTATTTGGATATCATTGAGAACATATATCTAAAAAAACCTTCATTTAGGCCCTCAAAATGGGCCCAGAAGTTAAAACCTGCTAAAAATAGTAATTTGCCAAAATTGCCAGAAAACTATTTTGAGCCATTTGGAAAAGGTGGGTGGCCACCGATATCCACCTGGATCAATTCTCCCTCCTTGGGAAGTAATGGTCTCCATTGTGTTGAGTTCCCGGGGGAGAGGGAAAATCGTTTGTCGAATCTGCATCTTGGTGAGTTGTTTGTCTTGCTGGAGATGTCGCACTGCTCAGTTTGTGGAAATCTGTCATGAACCTGTTGAGGTTGAGGATGTTCAACAAGTCGAGATACATGATAGGACGATGTGCAGAAGGAATATTTGCACTTTGTTGCAGCCTTGTTGACCTGCTTCTGTTGGATAGAAGGTGCTTGGGTCAAGGCTGTAGTGGTTGCAGTGTCCTTTTGTTCTCCTTTTGAACAGATTGTGAAGAATCTGAATTTTGCAGTATGAGATACTACCTTGCGACACTTTTTAGGTGGAACAATAGTCAGAACTACCTCTAGTATTCTGTAGAGATGATCCCCCAAAGTAAAAATGACACTACGGGGTTGAGACTCATAAACATCATGGCGCTTCCACATATATGGCTGGCCCAAGAGAACATCACAGACATCCAGTGGGGAAACATCACATAATACCTCGTCCTTCAAGGGCTGGATGTCGTAGGACAATCGACATTGCTGACTGATACAGAGATCTCGTCCTTGGTGAAGCCACTCGATGTTGTATGGCTGCGGGTGTCATGTTGTCGACAATCCCAACTATTTGATGACCTCTGCTGAGCTGAGGTTCTTATGACTTCCGCTATCAACAATAAAATTTTGCGGGGTCCCCTTCACCCACATCTGTGAATTAAAAAGGCGCTCCCCCTCCTCGGGATCTGTTGGTTCTTCTGGTTGAATTGCTGCGGTTGCGACAATAGAAGTGGGGTCTACATCAATGATATGTCCTTTACCAATATTTTCATAATCAAATTACGAATCAGTGTTTGGATCCTTGTCTTTGATCTCGGTCACCAATGACTGTTTTGAGAGACATTCATCGGTGTTATGCCAGGGGATTTTGTGGAAATTGCACCATTTTTCCGTGTCCTTCTGTGTCTTCCTGTGACGCATCTTTTCCTGTGTCTTGGACTGGTTTTCGGGAGACTGTTTGTTAGGGATGTCTTTTTCATACTTTGGTTGTTGCGTATTTGCAGGCTCGAACTCCCGTTTGTTCTGGTGCTTAAATTTCTGCTCAATTTTAACAACATATCGATAAGCAGCACCGAGTGATGAGATGTTTAGAATGGTGGCAACTTATCTCTGAGAAGAGATGTGATGGCAACTCGTATTCACAGGAAGATGATTACAATGGGGCTCTGAAGGAATTTTTACAATAAACCGGAATACCAAAACCCTATACATCCAAAAACCTAACCCTAGGAGATGAAAGCCAAAAGTCATGTGGGCCCTGTTTGGGTAAGTTGATGCATCAACTTCCACTGGTCGTAACTTTTGCATACGATCTTTGTTTTAGGCATATGATAGCTTGTTGGAAAGGTATCGTAAGGGATATTCATCATGGTGGCTCAATCATGCCTTCGAGTATCATTGAGAACCTATATCTCGAAAAACCTTCATTTAGGCCCTCAAAATGGCCCCGAAAGTTAAAACCTGCTAAAAATAGTAAATTGCCAAAATTGCCAGAAAACTGTTTTGAGCCATTTGGAAAAGGTGGGTGGCCAACGATATCCACCTAGATCAATCCTCCCTCTTTGGGAAGCAATTGTATCCATTACGTTGAGTTCCCGGGGGAGAGGGAAAAGCGTTTGTCGAATCTGCATCTTGGTGAGCTGCTTGTCTTGCTGGAGATGCCACGCTGCTCAATTTGTGGATATCTGTCACGAACTTGTTGAGGTTGAGGCTGTTCAACAAGTCGAGATACATGAGAGGAAGTTGTGCATAAGTAATCTTTTCACTTTGTTGCAGCCTTGTCAACCTGCTTTTGTTGGATAGAAGGTGCTTGGGGCAAGGTTGTAGTGGTTGCAGTGTCCTTTTGTTCTCCTTTTGAACAGATTGTGAAGAAGCTGAATTTTGCAGTATGAGATACTACCTTGCGTCACTTTTTATGTGGAATAGTAGTCAGAACTACCTCTGGTATTCTGTAGAGATGACCCCCCAAAGTAACAATGACACTACAGGGTCGAGACTCATAAACAACATGGTGCTTCCACATATATGGTTGGCCCAAGAGAACATCACAGACATCCAGTGGGGAAACATCACATAATACCTCGTCCTTGAAGTGCTGGATTCCATATGACAATCGACATTGCTGGCTGACACAAATATCTCATCCTTGGCGAAGCCACCAAATGTTGTATGGTTGCCGGTGTGGTGTTGTCGACAATCCCAACTGTTTGACGACCTCTACTGAGACGATTTTCTTCCGGCTTCCGCTATCAACAATAAAATGCAGCGGGGTCCCTTTCACCCACATCTGTGAATGAAAAAGGCACTCCCCCTCTTTGGGATCTGTTGGTTCTTCTGGTTGAATTGTTGCGGTTGCGACAATAACAATGGGGTCTGTGTCAATGATCTGTCCTTTACTAGTATTTTCAGAATCAAATTATGAATCAGTGTTCGACTCCTTGTCTTTGATCTCGGCCAGCAATGACTATTTTTAGAGACATTCATCGGTGTTGTGCCAGGGGATTTTGTCGAAATCGCACCATTTTCCGGTGTCCTTCTTTGTCTTCCTATGACCCTTCTTTTCCTGTGTCTTGGACTGGTTTTGAGGAGACTGTTTGTTAGGGATGTCTTTTTCATACTTTGGTTGTTGCAGATTTGCAGACCTGAACTTCCATTTGTTCTGGTGCTTAAATTTCTGCTCAATTTTAAAAACATATCGATAAGCAACACCGAGTGATGAGATGTCCAGAAAATCCATTTCAGTCTGGATGTATCTATGTAGAGCCCTACGGTATTTCAGAACCAAATGTCGCTCGGAGTCTTTGATACCCAGCTTGGTGCGCAAGGTATGGAAGGTATTGGTGAACTCTGGAACCGCTTGGCCCCTCTCTTGCCACAGTGTGGTCCATCTCATGTACTGGTCCTCATATTTTCCAACAGGGTAATACTGTTCCTTTACCACATCCACAAAAAAATCCCAAGTGGGATTGGCCCCATATATTCCAGAATCCCCTGTGGATCTTTGCTCCTAGTAAGTTTCCCACCAATGTTTGACATGAGGGAGAGATTTAAGGAGTGCGAAGGTGATATTTTCTTTGTCGGAAAAATTGTGAACAGAGAAATAACTGCAAGATACCAGATATAATAAATATGCAGAACATAAATAAATTGTTAGAAATGTCAGAATAACAGTAATATATCTAGCATAATTTCCACAATAACACATAATGATATAAGAACAACAACAGAAATAACAGTTTGATTCAGAAATCAATGTTCACAAGCCTCTTCGAGGGGGCAACCTCCAATCGAGCAATGATCTGTTACAATAATCTCCAAGCTACGGTTTTCATACCCTCGACCCTTATTTATACAAAATATGTTGATAAAGAGAAGCATCTAGAGGAAGATCCTTCTAGAAGCGGATGCTTCTATTAGGTCTTCTTACATCCGCCTTGTTCTATTTTATTGAAAGGCCTTATTAATATTGACTTTTATTACATCCGAATATATTAATCTACCTATGTGCAGGTTATAACCCTAACATGTCCGCCCCCTTAAAAACAGCCTTGTCCTCAAGGCTTGAGATGAGGAAACTGCTACAGAATGGTAGCTGGTTCCAAAGTGGCATCTGTTGGATTCATATCTTTCCACTGGACTAGCATTTCCTTGATGGTTCGTTGATGTAGGTGATGCTCACGCTGGTCCAAAACTACTTTTGGCTATAGCCAAATGGATTCTTCTTGAGCTAACTCAGGAAGGTTGGTTTGAATTTGGCACCGAGTTCCAATCACCTTCTTTAAGCATGAAACATGGAAAGCTAGATGTAGCTTCAACTGACTGGGCAGAGCTAACTGATATGCGACTTGTCCCACACGCTTGAGAACTATATAAGGACCATAAAATTTGGGCGCTAGCTTCTGACAATGTTCGACCTTGAGAGAAGTTTTCTTGTATGGTTGCAGTCGTAGAAACACCTGATCCCCTTCTACAAATTGACATTAAGAGCGACCTTGATTTGCTTGTTGCTTCATGCGATTTTGTGCCATGACCAAGTTCTCTTTAAGGGTATGAAGAATATCCTCTCGAACTATAAGTGTTTGGTCAACCTCCTAGAACTTCGAGGTACCCGATAGGTATGAGGGAACTGAAGGTGGCTTCTGTCCATATACTGCTTCAAAAGGAGTCATGCGAGTAGCTGTATGGTAGGAAGTGTTGTACCACCATTCGGATAGGGGTCGCCATTGAACCCACTGATGTTTTTTTTCAGAAGAAAAACACCTCAGATATGTTTCCAAACACTTGTTGACAACTTCCGTTTGACCATCAGTCTGGGGATGATAAGCTATGCTGAGATGCAATTGGCTGCCCTCGAGCTTAAACAGTTCTTGCCAAAAATTGCTTGTGAAAGTTGGGTCATGATAAAAAACGATAGAGTGCAACATGCCATGAATATTGAAGACCTGGTCAATGTAAAGTTGAACCATCGTGGATGCAGTAAATGGGTGTTGAAGAGAACATAAATGAGAATACTTGGAAAGGCGATCCACAACCACCATTATGACTGATTTATTCCCTGATTGTGGTAAGCCGGTAATAAATTCCATAGAGATATCCTTCCAAATAGCCGGTGGAATCGGAAGTGGTTGTAGTGTGCCCATAGATTTGACTGTTTCTCCCTTGTTGCATTGACACACCTCACATTCAGCTACAAAATTACGAATGTCCTGTTTCATACCATCCCAGAAAAAGGAACATTTGACTCTGTCATATTTTTTGGTGAACCCTGAGTGCCCCGCTGTGGGTGTAGCATGAAGATCAGAAAGTATCGTGGATTTAAGCTTTGATCGTTTACTTAAATACAAACGGCCTTTGTATCAAAGCTCATCCTAGAGCCAAGAGTACCCTGGGGGAGACAGAGCCTTGCTCTGCAATTGTTGGATCAGATGCGAACTTTTGGGGTCTTGAAGCCATTCCTGGCACACGGCTTGGAGCCAATTGGGTACAATGAAGGAAAGAGAAAAAAGGGATCCTTCCTCTTTATATTTTCGGGACAATGCATCTACCACTACATTGTCTTTGCCCTTCTTGTAAATGATCTCATAATCATAACCAAAGAGCTTAGTCACCCATTTTTGTTTCTCCTGGGAGGAAATGCGTTGTTCCAAAAAGTACTTGAGGCTTTGATGGTCAGTCTTGATTTGGAAGCATTGCCCCAAGAGATAAGGGCACCACAACTCAATGGCATGCAGAATAGCCAACATTTCCTTTTCATAAATGGGTTTTCCTAGATTCCTTTCAGACAGTTGCTTGCTGGTGAAGGCCAAAGGTCGACCCTCTTGCATAAGGACAACACCGATTCCTTTCCCCGAGGCATCACATTCCAACACAAAGGTCTTTGCGAAATCAGGAAGGGCCAGAACCAGAGTGGTGCACATGTCCGTCTTCAAGGTTTGAAAAGCTTGTGCAGCGGCTGGAGTCCAAGTGAAAGAGTTTTTTTTTAGGAGAGAAGTGAGAGGTGCTGCAATGTTTCCATAGTTCTTAACAAAATTGCAATAATACCTTGTTAAGCCCAGAAATCCACACAAGCTTTTGAGTGTCTTTGGGTGCGTCCAATCTTGCATAGCTTCAATCTTTTTTGGATCCACCATGACGCCATCCTTGCCAGCAAGATGACCCAGGTATTCTACTTCTGAGGCACTAAAATCACATTTAGACTGTTTCAAGAAAAGTTTGTGCTGGGAGAGGATATGGAGAACTTGATCGACATGAGTAAGATGGTCGATCCAGGTTTTTCTATAGATGAGGATATCATCGAAGAAAACTAAGACAAAATGATGGAGAAAGGGACAGAAGACATGATTCATGAGGCTTTGTAAGGTGGAGGGAGCATTACACAAGCGAAAGGGAATGACCAAAAACTCACAGTGGCCCTCATGAGTGCGAAAGGCCACCTTGGGAATGTCTGCCTCTTTCATACGTATCTGGTGATAAACCGAGCGAAGATCGAGTTTAGTAAAGAATTGGGCGCCACTCAATTCATCCAGGAGGTCATCAATGACAGGAATGGGAAATTTGTCTTTAATGGTCAGTTTGTTGAGGGCACAGAGGTCAGGACACATTCTCCAAGAACCTTCTTTCTTCAGGATGATGACTACAAGAGAAGAGTAAGGGGTCGTACTAGGGTAGATAATGCCTGCATTAAAGAGTTCCTGAACCATTTTCTCAATTTCATTTTTTTGTGAGAAGGGGTGGCGATATGGATGGATATTGGGAGGAAGGCTTCTGAGTACAAGGGGAATGGAATGATCATGAACACCGTGGGAAGGAGAAAGGCCTTGGGGAGTGGAAAATACCATTTGATGTTTATAAAGGAGAACTTGGAGGTCATGTGGAATCGGGGGTGCTTCTGTTGCTTGAATGGCATGGAGTTGGGCAATGACACCAAAATGACCTTTTTTGAGAAGCTTTTCCATGCGATGGGAACTAATGACCTCAGGTGAACCACCAATCATGCCCTGGAATTTATATTGGTGGCCTTCCTGGTCGAATTGCATGGTTAATGCCTTAAAATCCATGAGAATGGGAGCCAAAGTTCTTAGCCAGTCTGCACCCAACACAATGTCACAACCACCCATGTCGATAGAAAACATATGGGATTTTAGGTGGTAGTCACTGATTTGGCGATGCACATTTTCACAGCTCCCTCCACATTTCATGGAACCACCATTGGCAATCATGATTTGGAAATTATTGACAGCATGGACATAGAAATGAGTTTCCTGGGAAATGTCGTGATGAATAAAACTATGGGTGCTTCCACTATCAACCAGAATGATGACCTTCCGATGCTTGATGTAACCGATTAACTTGAGGGTTTGGGGAGCGGAAAAACCAATGAGAGCATTGAGGGAAATGGAGATTTCTACTTCGGGAGGGTCTGAGGGAGGGGTTTTGTTAGTGATTTCAGGTGACTCAGACACAAGGGGAGTTTCAACATCCTCTTCTGAAATGTCCTCAGAGATGGCCATAAAAATCTTTTGTTCCTTACACTTGTGGCATGGGAAATACTTGTCATTACAATTATAACAAAGGCCTTTGAGTTGGCATTCATCCATTTCATCCCTGGTCAATTTTTGGATTTTTAATGGGGCAGAGGGAGTAGTGGGAGTGGCGAGTTTAGGGCGAGGGATAAAGGGGGGTTTTTGGTTTTGAGATGATACAACCTATTGTGCTTCTTTATCTATTTTAGTAGCCTCCACCCAAGTCGAGGATCGAGCCATGAGGACATGGGCCTAAATCTCCTCGTTGAGGCCACTAATAAAACACTCTCGAAAGAAAGCGTCAATCATGCCCTCTGCTCGAAAAGCTAGGTGTTCAAAGGAAGCTATGAACTCTTCTACTATTCCAGATTGTTTCAACTTTGTCAAATGACCCAAATGGTTGGTGTCTGTGTCAAATCATTCATAAAACTCAGTCACAAATTGGGTCCAAGAAATATACCCTTGACGATAATTTTTTCTCCATTTCCACCATTGCCAACGTTCTTGATCTAGATGGAGAACACCATACCAAAGTTTGGCCAAGTCATCGGTAATGCCATATAAAGAGAAATAATGTTCCATTTGGGTTACCCAACCAGTGGGGTTCGAGCCATCAAATTTGGTCACATCCACCCATGGAAGGCATATGTCACATTGAAAGTAATGGGACTGAAAGGTATGGGAATGGGAGGAAGTTTCGCCTTCATTCTTTGGATGTGCTTCAGAGAAATGGTCATCTGTAGGGATCTTCAGTTTGGTGCAGAGTGATGCAAAGACAGATTCAAGCTGGGTGGTAAGTTCTTGTTTGACTTCCTCCATTGAGGACTGCATGGTTGTATTTATGGTAGCATTGATGGACAAATCGATGGAGGCAACAGTAGCACTGAGTTGTTTCACTTATTTTTGGGTTTCTAGGAAACCAGATTGCATGGTGTTGAAGCGAGCTTCCAGGTCTTGGCTACAGGTATGGCCCATGAGGATGGGTGAACTGAAAAGGGGCAAGCAGGGTCAAAAATTTTGTCGAAAAATGATATGGATGAAAGTGATAAGGGCGAAGAGATGAATCCAATGGAATAGGTCTCAAATAATGGTGAAAAAATTTCAAGACATTTTTTTTTACACCTGCGGAGTTATACTCCGGTCTGAAGAATACTGCAGTGATGAAATCCCCAAATGCTTAACCAGAAAGAGATGTGTATTTACTTGGCAACCCGAACATAGTTGCGCGACAATAGATCTGGTTTGTTTTTAATTCATTTATGTTTCTGTCCCCCAAGGGTTAGGTATTCAAGGGTTCTACAGAGAAGGGTTTGCCCTATGCTATAGCTCTCTGATATACGTGCGGTGTTCAACAGTAGTACTTGGCGCAATATCTTAGGGCACTAACTAAGAAGGATAGACTGTACCCTTAGCCGTACTACCCGACTACCCAAGTACTAGAGAGTATCTTCCCGAGTGGTGTTCTTGGTGACACTATAGCAGTATGGCGGTCGATAGGTTTATCTAAAGAGGGCTTCAGGAAATCTAGGCCAATCCGTACACATGTGTTGTATGATGCGCTACCACTCGAATGGGTACCAACAGGGGTTACAAGTGTGGCCAACATATGTGTGCTTAAGAACCACTTGTATTTCCTGCGTGTATGAATCCCTCAACTGCGGGTTTATGCACGTAACGACAAATCTCTGTGGTTTAAAGATGTCAGAATACGTCTCTACCCTGAAAAAAAACTTCCCACAATTTATGCCAAGGAAAGTGCTCTGACACCACTTGCAAGCTACCAGATATAATAAATATGTAGAACATAAATAAAATGTTAGAAATGGCAGAATAACAGTAATATATCTAGCATAATCTCCACAATAACACATAATGATATAAGAACAACAATAGAAATATCACTTTGATTCAGAAAGCAATGTACACAGGCCTCTTCGAGGGGGCAACCTCCAATCGAGCAGTGCTCTGTTACAATAATCTCGAAGCTAGGGTTTTCATACCCTCGACCCTTATTTATACAAAATATGTCTATCAAGAGAAACATCTAGAGGAATATCCTTCTAGAAGCGGAAGCTTCTATTAGGCCTTCTTACATCCACCTTATTCTATTGTATTGAAAGGCCTTATTAATATTGACCTTTATTACATCTGAATATATTAATCTACCTATGTGCGGGTTAGGACCCTAACAATAACCTTCTAGTAGAGTTAACCATTTTTCTAGGGTTTCTTCATCTATCTGTCCTTCAAATACAAGAATATCAAAATTAACTTGTACCTTGAAAGGAGAGGTGCCTCCAAAGTGGCCACTTGATGAAGATGTGCCTAATACTATCGGTAGGCGTTGAAGGATGTGGGAAATTTTTTTCATAATTTCGTCCCTCTATCGCGTGAGAGCTTGCTCAAGCAACAGATTGATAGGATCGTCTGCTCCATCATTTTTCTTTTTTTCCACCATTGAGGGTTTCTTCTCCCTAGAATGGTGGTAGCTTATATCTGAGAAGAGATGTGACGGATACTCGCATTCACAAGAAGATGATTACAATGAGGCTCTGAAGGAATTTTTACAATAAACCGGAATTCCAAAACCCTAGACATCCAAAAACCTAACCCTAGGAGATGAAGTGCCAAAATTCATGTGGGCCCCGTTTGGGTAAGTTGGTGCATCATCTTCCCGAGGTTGTAACTTTTGCATACGACCTCTGTTTTAGGCGCATGATAGCTCATTGGAAAGGTATCATCAAGGAGATTCATTTTTCAGGCTCAATAATGCCTGCAGATATCATTGTGAACGTATATATATCGAAAAACCTTCATTTAGGCCCTCAAAATGGTCCCAGAAGTTAAAACCTACTAAAAATAGTAAATTGCCAAAATTGCCAGAAAACTATTTTGAGCCATATGGAAAAGGTGGGTGGCCACCGATATCCACCTAGATCAATCTCCCTCCTTGGGACGCAAAGGTCTCCATTGCGTTGAGTTCTCGGGGGAGAGGGAAAAGAGTTTGTCGAATCTGCATCTTAGTGAGCTGCTTGTCTTGCTGGAGACGCCGTGCTACTCAATTTGTGGAAATCTGTCACAAACCTATTGAGGTTGAGGTTGTTCAAGAAGTCGAGATACATGAGAGGACGATGTGGAGAAGGAATCTTTGCACTTTTCTCCACCCTTGTCGACCTACTTCTCTTGGATAGAAGGTGCTTGGGGAAAGGCTGTAGTAGTTGTAGTGTCCTTTTGTTCTCCTTTTGAACAGATTGTGAAGAAGATTAATTTTGCAGTATGAGATACTACCTTGCGGCACTTTTTAGGTGGAACAGTAGTCAGAACTACCTCTAGTATTCTGTAGAGATAACCCCCCAAAGTAACAATGAGACTACGGGGTCGAGACTCATAAACAACATGGCACTTCCACATATATGGCTGGCCCAAGAGAACATCACAGACATCCAGTGGGGCAACATCACATAATACCTTGTCCTTGAAGGGTTGGATGTCGTATGACAATCGTCATTGTTGGATGACATGGAGATCTTGTTCTTGGCGAAGTCACCCGATGTTGTATGGTTGCAGGTGTGGTGTTGTCGACAATCCCAACTGTTTGATGACCTTTCCTGAGATGAGGTTCTTCTAGCTTCCGCTATCAATAATAAAATGCAGCGGGGTCCCCTTCACCCACATCTGTGAATGAAAAAGGCACTCCCCCTCTTCAGGATCTGTTGGTTCTTCTGGTTGAATTGCTGCAGTTGGGACAATAGTAGGGGGGTCTACGTCAATGATCTATCCTTTACCAATATTTTCATAATCAAATTACGAATCAGTGTTCGACTCCTTGTCTTTGATATCGGCCACCAATGACTTTTTTGAGCGACATTCATCGGTGTTCTGCTAGCGGATTTTGTGGAAATCGAACCATTTTACGGTGTCCTTCTTTGTCTTCCTGTGACCTTTATTTTCCTATGTCTTGGACTGGTTTTTAGGAGAATATTTGTTAGGGATGTCTTTTTCATACTTTGGTTGTTGCGGATTTGTAGACCCGAACTCGCATTTGTTCTGGTGCTTAGATTTCTACTCAATTTTAACAGCATATCGATAAGCAGCACCGAGTGATGAGATATCCAGAAAATCCATTTTAGTCTGGATGTATCTGTGTAGAGACCCACGGTATTTTAGAACCAAATGTTGCTTCGATTATTTGATACCCAGCTTGGTGCGCAAGGTATGGAAGTTATTAGTGAACTCCAGAACTGCTTGTCCCCTCTCTTGCCGCAGTGTGGTCCATCTCATGTATTGGTCTGCATAGTTTCCAACAGGGTAATACTGTTCCTTTACCGTATCCACAAAAAAATCCCAAGTGGGATCGGCCCCATATATTCCAGAATCCTCTATGGAGATTTTCTCCGAGTAAGTTTCCCACCAATGTTTGACATGAGGGAGAGATTTAAGGAGTGCGAAGGTGATCTTTTCTTTGTCGGAAAAATTATGAACAGAAAAATAACCTTCTAGCAGGGTTAACCATTTTTCTAAGGCTTTTGGATCTATCTGTCCTTCAAATACAGGAATATCAAAATTAACTTGTACCTTGAAAGGTGAGGTGCCTCCAAAGTGGCCACTTGATGAAGATGCCCCTGATGTTATCGGCAGGTGTTGAAGGATGTGGGCAAAATTCTCCATCATTTCGTCCCTTTGTCGCATGAGAGCTTGCTTAAGAAACAGATTGATAGGATCTTCTGCTCCATAATTTTTCTTCTATTCCGCCATTGAGGGTTTCTTAGGTGTGCGAGAGAGATTGTCTTCAAGAGTGACAAGCTCGAGACCCAACTTTCTATAATCGGACCTCATCAGGGACATGCAATAAAAAAAACGATCAAGAGCAGCCTACTCTAATACCACTGATCCGGATTATTTTCGGCACGAAATGAGATCGGAGGTATAATAAAGAAATGCATAGAGATATCGCAGATATTCAATAACATAACATAAATGTATCAGAGATGCAACCATAAACACAGATATAGAGTAATACACAATTTCTATTAATGAAATAAATGTACAGAGACTTTAAAAATACAGAGTGAAAGACTCACTAGAATGGTAGCAGCTTATCTCTGAGAAGAGATGTGACGGCTACTCGCACTCAAAAGAAGATGATTACAATGAGGATCTGAAGGCCTTTTCACAATAAACCAGAATGCCAAAACCTGAGACATCCAAAAACCTAACCCTAGGAGATGAAGCGTCAAAAGTCATGTGGGCCCTGTTTGGGTAAGTTGGTGTATCAACTTCTCGGGGTCGTAACTTTTGCATACGATCTCTGTTTTAGGCGTATGATAGCTCATTCAAAAGGTAACGTTGAGGAGATTCATTTTGGGGTCTCAATCATGTATTTTTCTATCATTGAGAACCTATATATTGAAAAACCCTAATTTAGGCCCTCAAAATGGTCCCGGAAGATAAAACCTACTAAAAATAGTAAATTGCCAAAATTGCCAGAACATTGTTTTGAGCCATTTGGAAAAGGTGGGTGGCCACCAATATCCACCTAGATCAATCCTCCCTCCTTAGTAATAAATTGTCTCCATTGTGTTGATTTCCCTGGGGAGAGGGAAAAGCGTTTGTTGAACCTGCATCTTGGTGAGCTGCTTGTCTTGCTGGAGACGTCGCGCCGCTTAGTTTGTGGAAATCTGTCACGAACTTGTTGAGGTTGAGACTATTCAACAAGTCAAGATACATGAGAGGGTGATGTGCAGAAGGAATCTTTGCACTTTGTTGTAGCCTTGTCGACCTACTTCTGTTGGATAGAAGGTGCTTGGGGCAAGGTTGTATTGGTTGCAGTGTCCTTTTGTTCTCCTTTTGAACAGATTGTGAAGAAGCTAAATTTTGTAGTATGAGATACTACCTTGCGACACTTTTTAGGTGGAACAGTAGTCAGAACTACCTCTAGTATTCTATAGAGATGACCCCCCAAAGTAACAATGACACTAGGGGGTTGAGACTCATAAAAAGCATGGCGCTTCCACATATATGGCTGGCTCAAGAGAAAATCACAAACATCGAGTGGGGCAACATCACATAATACCACGTCCTTGAAGGGTTGGATGTTGTATGACAATTGACATTGTTGGCTGACATGAAAATCTCGTCCTTGGCGAAGACACTCGATGTTGTATGGTTGCAGGTGTGGTTTTGTTGACAATCCCAACCGTTTGATGACCTGTGCTGAGATGAGGTTCTTTCGGCTTCTGCTATCAACAATGAAATGCAGCGGGGTCCCCTTCACCCACATTTGTGAATGAAAAAGGCGTTCCCCCTCCTCGGAATCTGTTGGTTCTTCTGGTTGAATTTTGCGGTTGCGACAATAGTAGTGGGGTCTATGTCAATGATCTCTCCTTTACCAGTATTTTCATAATAAAATTCTGAATCAGTGTTCGACTCCTTTTTCTTTGATCTCGGCCACCAATGATTGTTTTGAGTGACATTCATCGGTGTTGTGCCAAGGGATTGTTTGGAAATTGCACCATTTTTCGGTGTCCTTCTTTGTCTTCCCGTGACCCTTGTTTTCCTGTGTCTTGGACTGGTTTTCAGGAGACTGTTTGTTAGGGCTATCTTTTTCATACTTTGGTTGTTGCAGATTTGCAGACCTGAACTCTCATTTGTTCTGGTGCTTAAATTTCTGCTCAATTTTAACAACATATCGATAAGTAACACCGAGTGATGAGATGTCTAGAAAATCCATTTTCGGTCTGGATGTATCTGTGTAGAGCCCCACGATATTTCATAACCAAATTTCGCTTGGAGTCTTTCATACCCAGCTTGGTGTGAAATGTATGGAAGGTATTGGTGAACTCCGGATATACTTGGCCCCTCTCTTTCCCTACTATGGTCCATCTCATATACTAGTCCACATAGTTGCGAACAGGGTAATATTGTTCCTTTAACACATCCACAAAAAAATCCCAAGTGGGATCGGCCCCATATATTCCAGAATCCTCTGTGGAGATTTTCTCCCAGTAAGTTTCCCACCAATGTTTGACATGAGGGAGAGATTTAAGGAGTGTGAAGGTGATATTTTCTTTGTCAGAAAACTTGTGAACAGAGAAATAACCTTCTAACAATGTTAACCATTTTTCTAGGGTTTCTGCATCTATCTGTCCTTCAAATACAGGAATATCAAAATTAACTTGTACCTTGAATGGTGAGGTGCCTCCAAAGTGGCCACTTGATGAAGATGTGTCTGATGCTATCAGCAGGCGTTGAAGGATGTGGGCACAATTCTCCATCATTTCGTCCGTCTGTCGCTTGAGAGCTTGCTCAAGCAATAGATTGATAGGATCATCTGCTCCGTCGTTTTTATTTTCTTCCGCCATTGAGGGTTTCTTGGGTGTGCGAGAGTGATTTTATTCAAGAGAGAAAATATCTAGACACAACTTACTATAATCGGACCTCGTCGGGGACATGCACTGAAAAAAGCAATCAAGAGCAACGTGCTCTGATACCACTGATTCGGATTATTTTCAACACAAAATGAGATCGGAGGTATAATAAAGAAATGCACAGAGATATCGCAGATATTCAATAATATAACAAAAATGTATCATATATGCAACCATAAACACATATATACAGTAATACATGATTTCTATTAATGAAAGAAATGTATAGAGACTGTAAAAATACAGAGTGAAAGACTCGCTAGAATGGTGGCAACTTGTCTCTGAGAAGAGATGTGACGGCTACTCGCATTCGAAATAAGATGATTACAATGAGGCTTTGAAGGCCTTTTTACAATATACCATAATGCCAAAACCTGAGACATCCAAAAACCTAACCATAGGAGATGAAGCGCCAAAAGTCATGTGGGCCCTGTTTGGGTAAGTTGGTGCATCAACTTCCCATGGTTGTAACTTTTGGATATGATCTCCGTCTTAGGTGCATGATAGCTCGTTGGAAAGGTATCATCGAAGAGATTTATTTTGGGGGATCAATCAAGTCTTTGGATATCATTGAGAACCTATATCTCGAAAAACCTTCATTTAGTCCCTCAAAATGGCCCTGAAATTTAAAACCTGCTAAAAATAGTAAATTGCCAAAATTGCCAGAAAACTGTTTTGAGCCATTTGGAAAAGGTGGGTGGCCACCGATATCCACCTAGATCAATCCTCCCTCCTTAGGAAAAAATGGTGTCCATTGCGTAGAGTTCCCGGGGGAGAGGGAAAAGTGTTTGTCGAATCTGCATCTTGGTGAGCTGCTTGTCTTGCTGGAGACGTCGCGCTGCTCAGTTTGTGGAAATTTGTCACAAACCTGTTGAGGGTGAGGCTGTTCAACAAGTCGCGATACATGAGAGGAAGATGTGTAGAAGGAATCTTTTCACTTTTCTGCAACCTTGTCGAATTGCTTCTGCTGGATAGAAGGTGCTTGGGGCAAGGCTGTAGTGGTTGCAGTGTCCTTTTGTTCTCCTTTTGAACAGATTGTGAAGAATCTGAATTTTGTAGTATGAGATACTACCTTGCGACACTTTTTAGGTGGAATAGTAGTCGGAACTACCTCTGGTATTCTGTATATATGACCCCCCAAAGTAACAATGACACTACGGGGTCGAGACTCATAAACAACATGGCGCTTCCACATATATGGATGTCCCAAGAGAACATCACAGACATCCAGTGGGGAAATATCACATAATACCTCGTCCTTGGAAGATTCACCCGATGTTGTATGGCTGCGGGTGTGGTGTTCTCAACAATCCCAACTACTTGACAACCTCTGCTGAGATGAGGTTCTTCCAGATTCCGCTATCAACAATAAAATGCAACGGGGTCCCCTTCACCCACATCTATGAATGAAAAATGCACACCCCCTCCTCGGGATCTGTTGGTTCTTCTGCTTGAATTGTTGCGGTTGAGACAATAGCAGTGCAGTCTGCGTCAATGATGTGTCCTTTACCATTATTTTCAAAATCAAATTCTGAAACAGTTTTTGGCTCCTTGTCTTTGATCTCGGCCACCAATGACTATTTTGAGTGACATTCATCGGTGTTCTGCCAAGGGATTTTGTGGAAATCGCACCATTTTCCGGTATCCTTCTTTGTCTTCCCGTGACCCTTCTTTTCCTGTGTCTTGAATTGGTTTTCAGGAGATTGTTTGTTAGGCCTGTCTTTTTCATACTTTGGTTGTTATGGACTTGTAGACCCGAATTTCCATTTGTTCTGGTGCTTAAATTTCTGCTCAATTTTAATAGCATATCGATAAGCAGCACCGAATGATGAGATGCCCATAAAATCCATTTTAGTCTGGATGTATCTATGTAGAGCCCCACGATATTTCAGAACCAAATGTCGCTCGGAGTCTTTGATACCCAGCTTAGTGCGCAAGGTATGGAAGGTATTGGTGAACTCCGAAACTGCTTGGCCCCTCTCTTGTCGCAGTGTGGTCCATCTCATGTGATGGTCCTCATAGTTTCCAACAGGGTAATATTGTTCCTTTACCGCATTCACAAAAAAATCTCAAGTGGGATCGGCCCCATATATTCCAGAATCCTCTGTGGATATTTCCTCCCAGTAAGTTTCCCACCAATGTTTGATATGAGGGAGATATTTAAGGAGTGTGAAGGTGATCGTTTCTTTGTCGGAAAAATTGTGAACAAAGAAATAACCTTCTAGCAGCGTTAACCATTTTTTTAGGGCTTCTACATCTATCTGTCCTTAAAATATAGGAATATCAAAATTAACTTGTACCTTGAAAGGTGAGGTGCCTCAAAAGTGGCCACTTGATGAATATGCCCTTGATGCTATCGACAAACATTGAAGGATGTGGGCGAAATTCTGCATCATTTCATCCGTTTGTCGCTTGAGAGCTTGATCAAGCAATAGATTGATAGGATCGTCTGCTCTGTCGTTTTTCTTTTCTTCCGCCATTGAGGGTTTCTTGGGTGTACGAGAGAAATTGTCTTCAAGAGAGATAATCTCGAGACCCAAATTTCTATAATCATACCTCGTCAGGAACATGCACTGAAAAAAATGATCAAGAGCAGCCTGCTCTAATACCACTGATCCCGATTATTTTCGACACGAAATGAGATCAGAGGTATAATAAAGAAATGCACAAAGATATCACAGATATTCAATAATATAACAGAAATGTATCAGAGATGAAACCATAAACACAAATATACAGTAATACACGATGGTAATTAATGAAAGAAATGTACAGAGACCGTAAAAATACAGAGTGAAAGACTCACTAGAATGGTGGCAGCTTATCTCTGAGAAGAGATATGACAGCTACTCACATTCAAAAGAAGATGATTAAAATGAGGCTTTGAAGGCCTTTTTACAATAAAATGGAATGCCAAAACCCGAGACATCCAAAAACCTAACCCTAGGAGATGAAGCGCCAAAAGTCATGTGGGCCTCGTTTGGGTAAGTTGGTGCATCAACTTCCCGGGGTTGTAACTTTTGCATACGATCTTCGTTTTAGGTGTATGATAGCTCGTTGGAAAGGTACCGTCGAGGAGATTCATTTTTGGGAATAAATCATGTATTTGGATATAATTGAGAATATATATCTCAAAAAACCTTCATTTAGTCCCTCAAAATGGCCACGGAAATTAAAACCTGCTAAAAATAATAAATTGTCAAAATTGTCAAAAAATTGTTTTGAGCAATTTGGAAAAGGTGGGTGGTCACCAATATCCTCTTGGATCAATCCTCCTTCCTTAGGAAGCAATGGTCTCCATTGCGTTGAGTTCCCGGGGGAGAGGGAAAAGCGTTTGTCGAATCTGCATCTTGGTGAGCTGCTTGTATTGCTAGAGACGCCACGCTGCTTAGTTTGTGGATATCTGTCACGAAATTGTTGAGGTTGAGGCTATTAAAAAAGTCAAGATACATGAGAGGATGACATGCAGAAGGAATATTTTCACTTTGTTGCAGCCTTTTCGACCTTATTCTGTTGGATAGAAGGTGCTTGGGGCAAGGCTATAGTAGTTGCAATGTCCTTTTGTTCTCCTTTTGGACAGATTGTGAAGAAGATGAATTTTGCAGTATGAGATACTACCTTGCGGCACTTTTTAGGTGGAACAATAGTCAGAACTACCTCTGTTATTCTGTAGAGATGACCCCCCAAAGTAACAATGACACTACGGGGTCGAGACTCATAAACAACATGGCACTTCCACATATATGGCTGGCCCAAGAGAACATCATAGACATCCAGTGGGGCAACATCAAATAACACCTTGTCCTTGAAGTGTTGGATGTCATATGAGAATCAACATTGTTGGCTGACATGGAGATCGCGTCCTTGGTGAATCCACCCGATGTTGTATGGTTGCGGGTGTGGAGTTGCCGACACTCACAACTGTTTGACGACCTCTACTAAGATGAGGTTCTTCTGGATTCTACTATCAACAAAAAAATGTAGTGGGGTCCCCTTCACCCACATCTGTGAATGTAAAAGGTGCTCCCCCTCTTCGCGATCTATTGGTTCTTCTGGTTGAATTGTTGTAGTTGCGACAATAGCAGTGGGGTCTACGTCAATGATCTGTCCTTTACCAGTATTTTCAAAATCAAATTCTGAATCAATGTTCGGCTCCTTGTCTTTGATCTCAGCCACAAATGACTATTTTGAGTGACATTCATCGGTGTTGTGCCAGGGGATTTTATGGAAATTGCACCATTTTTCGGTGTCCTTTGTCTTTTCGTGACACTTCTTTTCTTGTGTTTTGGACTGGTTTTCAGGAAACTGCTTGTTAGGGATGTCTTTTTCATACTTTGGTTGTTGCGGATTTGCAGACCCGAACTCCCATTTTTTCTCGTGCTTAAATTTCTTCTCAATTTTAACAACATATCGATAAGCAACACAGAGTGATCAGATGTCCAGAAAATCCATTTCAGTCTAGATGTATCTCAATAGAGCCCCATGGTATTTTAGAACCAAATGTCTCTCGGAGTCTTTGATACCTAGCTTGGTGCGCAAGGTATGGAAGGTATTGGTGAACTCCGAAATTGCTTGGCCCCTCTCTTGCCGTAGTATGGTCCATCTCATGTACCGGTCCTCATAGTTGCCAACAGGGTAATACTGTTCCTTTACTGCATCCACAAAAAAAATACCAAATGGGATCAGCCCCATATATTCCGGAATCCTCTGTGGAGCTTTGCTCCCAGTAAGTTTCCCACCAATATTTGTCATGAGGGAGATATTTAAGGAGTGAAAAGGTGATCTTTTCTTTGTTGGAAAATTTGTGAAGAGAGAAATAACGTACTAGCAGAGTTAACCATTTTTCTAGGGCTTCTGCATCTATCTGTCCTTCAAATACAACAATATCAAAATTAACTTGTACCTTGAAAGGCGAGGTGCCTCCAAAGTGGCCACTTGATGAATATGCTCCTGATGCTATCGGTAGGCGTTGAAGGATGTGGGAAAAATTCTCCATCATTTCGTCCCTTTGTCGCATGAGAGCTTGCTCAAGCAACAAATTGATAGGATCGTCTTCTTCGTCGTTTTTCTTTTCTTCCACCATTGAGTGTTTCTTGGGTGTGCGAGAGAGATTCTCTTCAAGAGAGACAAGCTCGAGACCCAACTTGCTATAATTGGACCTCATCGGGGACATGCACTGAAAAAAATGATCAAGAGGAGCCTGCTCTGATACCACTGATCCAGATTATTTTCGGCATGAAATGAGATCAGAGGTATAATAAAGAAATGCATAGAGATATCGCAGATATTCAATAATATAGTAGAAATGTATCAGAGATGCAACCATAGACACAGATATACAGTAATACACGATTTATATTAATGAAATAAATGTATAGAGACTGTAAAAATACAGAGTGAAACACTCGCTAGAATGGTGGCAACTTATCTCTGAGAAGAGATGTGATGACTACTCGCATTCACAAAAAGATGATTACAATGAGGGTCTGAAGGCCTTTTTACAGTAAAATGGAATTCCAAACCCCTAGACATCCAAAAACCTATCGCTAGGAGATGAATCCCCAAAAGTCATGTGGGTCTCGTTTGGGTAAGTTGGTGCATCAACTTCCCGGGGTCGTAACTTTTACATACGATCTTCGTTTTTATGCGTATGATAGATCGTTGAAAAGGTATCATCGAGGAGATTAATTTTGGGGGATAAATCATGCCTTTCACTACCATTAAGAACACATATCTTGAAAAACCTTCATTTAGGCCCTCAAAATGGCCCCGGAAGTTAAAACTTGCTAAAAATAGTAAATTGTCAAAATTGCCAGAAAACAGTTTTGAGCCATTTGGAAAAGGTGGGCGGCCAAAAATATCCACCTGGATCAATCCTCCCTAATTAGAAATAAATGGTCTCCATTGCGTTGAGTTCCCGGGGGAGATGGAAAAGCGTTTGTCGAATCTGCATCTTGGTGAGCTGCTTGTCTTGCTGGAGATGCCACGCTGCTCAGTTTGTGGAAATCTGTCACGAACCTATTGAGGTTGAGGCTGTGCAAAAATTCGAGATACATGAGAGGACAATGTGCAAAATGAATCTTTGCACTTTGTTGCAGCCTTGTTGATCTGATTCTGTTGGATAGAAGGTGCTTGGGGCAAGGATGTAGTGGTTGCAGTGTCCTTTTGTTCTCCTTTTGAAAAGATTGTGAAGAAGCTGAATTTTGCAGTATGAGATAATACCTTGCGGTACTTTTTAGGTGGAAGAGTAGTCGGAACTACCTCTGGTATTCTGTAGAGATGAACCCCCAAAGTAACAATGACACTACGGGGTCGAGACTCATAAAGAGCATGGCGCTTCCTCATATATGGCTGGCCCAAGAGAACATCACAGACATCCAGTCGGGAAACATCACATAATACCTTGTCCTTGAAGGGCTTGATGTCGTATGACAATCGACATTGTTGGCTGACATGGAGATATCGTCCTTGGCGAAGCCACCCAATGTTTTATGGCTACGGGTGTGGTGTTGTTGACAATCCCAACTATTTGACGACCTCTGTTGAGATGAGGTTCTTCTGGCTTCTGCTATCAACAATAAAATGTAGCGGGGTCCCCTTCACCCACATATGTGAATGAAAAAGGCGCTCCCCCTCTTTGGGATCTGTTGGTTCTTCCGATTGAATTGTTCTAGTTGCGACAATAACAGTGGGATCTGCGTCAATGATCTGTCCTTTACCAGTATTTTCATAATCAAATTCTGAATCAGTGTTCGACTCCTTGTCTTTGATCTCGAACACCAATGACTGTTTTGAGCGACATTCATCGGTGTTGTGCCAGGGGCTTTTGTGGAAATCGCACCATTTTTTGGTTTCCTTCTATTTCTTCCCGTGACCCTTCTTTTCCTGTGTCTTGGACTTGTTTTCAAGAGACTGTTTGTTAGGGATGTATCTTTCATACTTTGGTTGTTGCGGATTTACAGACCCAAACTCCTGTTTTTTATGGTGCTTAAATTTCTGCTCAATTTTAACAACATATCGATAAGCAGCACCGAGTGATGAGATGTTCAGAAAATCCATTTCAGTCTAGATGTATCTGTGTAGAGACCCACGGTATTTCAGAGCCAAATGTCGCTCAGAGTCTTTGATACCCAGCTTGGTTCGCAAGGTATGGAAGGTATTGGTGAAGACCAGAAATGCTTGGCCCCTCTCTTGTGACAGTGTGGTCCATCTCATGTACTAGTCCTCATAGTTTCCAACAGGGCAATACTGTTCCTTTACCGCATCCACAAAAAAATCCCAAGTGGGATCGACCCCATATATTCCAAAATCCTCTGTGGATCTTTGCTCCCAGTAAGTTTCCCACCAATGTTTGACATGAGGGAGATATTCAAGGAGTGCGAAGGTGATCTTTTCTTTGTCGGAAAAATTGTGAACAGAGAAATAACCTTCTAGTAGAGTTAACCATTTTTCTAGGGCTTCTGAATCTATCTGTCCTTCAAATACAGGAATATCAAAATTAACTTGTACCTTGAAAGACGAGGTTCCTGCAACGTGGCCACTTGATGAAGATGCACCTTATGCTATCGGTAGGAATTGAAGGATGTGGGAAAAATTCTCCATCATTTCTTCCCTCTGTCACGTGAGAGCTTGCTCAAGCAACATATTGATAGGATCGTCTACTCCGTCGTTTTTGTTTTCTTCCGCCATTGAGGGTTTATTGGGTGTGCGAGATCGATTGTCTTCAAGAGAGACAATCTTTAGATCCAACTTGCTATAATCGAACCTCATCGGGGACATGCACTAAAAAAAACGATCAAGAGCAACCTGCTCTAATACCACTGATCCAGATTATTTTCGGCACGAAATGAGATCGGAGGTATAATAAAGAAATGTTGGAGCATAATCCTAACTTACATTAGTTTTTACCTAGATTATACTTCTAGATATTGGTTAATACATTCATTTACACTTTATTTCACCTAATTTTTCCACATAGAGAAGAAGGGCGCCTCATCCCTAGATTTTAGGGAAAACTGTTAATTTTATATCAAGACTCAACTTTCAGTTCTTGATTTTCTTGATTTATTCATTATTTATTCCAAATCCTCCATGAAAAAACTCATCTATTATTAGGGAATGTGCACCTCCTCTTTGAGTGAGATATTTTTTCCTTAATTAATGATTTTTTCCATTACTATTATTAGTAACTACTATTTCGGGTCAGTTAAGTGAGTTGGAACTGCTTCTCTTGTCAGTTAAGTGAGATAATTCGCATCACTTAACCCTTTTGGAAATTAATGAGTGCATGACATGTATCTTTAGTGGTCTATGTCGAACTATGTGATCTCCCTTAGCTTATGACACCTATTTTAGCTATTTCTAGCTTTTTTTGACTAGAATTTCTATGTTGGAAATTCTATATATTCACCTCCTCTCTTCTTTTTTGAGGATGGTTGCTCATGTATATTCATTTTTGATTAATATAATTCTTTGATTTATGGAGAAAAAACTTTCTCTCATCTCTTGAATATCATCAAATTGTTTGTGTTCAATTTAACTAGAATTCTAGATCTATCGAGGTTTCTGCAAGAATTCTACATGGTATCAGAGCTAGATTGAATCTAGTGGATTGTACACGGTTTTATTTGCAGGTATAGATCATTAGGAGGTGAAACAAGAAGAAATGTATCATCTCTCTCAGCCCACAAAACTCATTATAAATCCTTTCAATTTCTTCGAATGGAAGACAGAGATCTCTCTGCTCCTCCAAAGCAAAGGGCTTTACCGGGTAACAATGGGAACGGAGAAAGAACCGACTGTTGCAGTGGAGAAGATAACGTATTTAAATAAATTAGATGAATCAATTGGGATGATATGCCTATCAATTTCCATAGATCTCCTCTTTCATGTCAGTGGAGCAACTACTCCCAATGTGGTCTGGACCACATTGGAAGGACTATTCGGCAAGTAGGATGCAATGAGAGTGCATCAACTAGAGAATGAACTCATATCCCTAAGTCCAATTCATTTCAGAAACCTGCAAGAATTCTTCACCAAGTTCAAATCCCTCCTCGTTGAACTTAATGCATGTGGAGTCACGAAAGGGGAAGAACAACTCATCCTTTCAATTCTCTCGAAACTAGGCCCCGAATATTCCGTATTTGTATCATCTTTTCAAGCATATAAATTGACTCAGGAAAAATGGAAAATGCCTCCATTGAATGATTTCATTGCAGAATTGACTCAAGAGAAATATAATTTAGTCCAAATGGGTTCCATCAAGCGTTCCAAGAACCAATCACTTGCGGCGACTGATGCTCCAAAGAGCAGTGGAAAAGACAAGGAAAAAGGAACGGGTAAATTTCCTGAATCGAAGAAGGAGAGATTCACACAATCTTCAGAGAACTCTTATGAGACTAAGGGTAAGAATAAGAAGAAGGAAAGAAAAATTTTCAGCTACTGTTACAAATGTTTTCATCCCAAAGAAAATTGCATGAGGAAGACTATCGATGAGATGGCTAAGCAATTGCAACAACACAATCTCACAGTGCCCGAAAATGCAAAGAAGAAAGATGATAATAGAAAAGGAGGGAGAGCACGAGATGGTCATGATTTAATGGCTGTCACATCCACTCCATCAGTTTGGATCCTTGATTCAGGTGCATCGAACCATATGGATGCATCAAAAGATGAATTTTCCTGCATCGAAGAAAGCACCAGATCCCCAATTTATTTGGGAGATGCCACACCCACAAAGGTGTGCGGAGAAGGAATTGTTGATCTCAAAGGGGGCTTCTTCACAAATGTGCTTCATGTACCCTCTCTTTCTAAAAATTTTCTCTTGATATATTATATCACTCATTCCGGCTCTGAAAGGAAGGTGGATTTCACTCCGAACTCCGCAGTGATTACCGACATTTCCACAGGCTCACAGCTTGCACATGGAATTGCAGATCACAGTTCTCGTTTGTATTTCTTATCCCACTTTGTTGATAAATATATTATCACTGTATTTCTATCACAATCTAATGATATCAGCAGGTTATGGCATGAAATATTTTTCCATCTAAACTATAAGTACTTGCATCAACTCAGCAAGGAAAACATGGTAGAAGGATTGCCAGCTATTAAATTCACAAGCAGTGTATGTCAAGGATGCATTCTTGGCAAGCATCCAGAGAAAAATTTTGACAAAGGGAAGGAACATAGAGATTCTTCACCACTTGGTCTGATTCACAGTGACATTACGAACCCATTCCCGCAGCCTTCAATCAATATTCAACTACAACACACAGTTCCATATACACCATAGCAGAACGGTGTTGCGGAGAGGAAAGACCGGTCCTTAAAAGAGATGGAAAATTGTATGCTACAGTCGAAATCATTAGCTCCCATGAAGATATTAATTGTGCATCATACATTCAGAATTTAGTTCCTCACAAATCACTCAAAGGCACCACTCATTTTGAATGTTGGACCGGTAAGAAACCGAAAGTGTCACACTTTCGTATTTTTGGTTCATGAGCATGGGCTCACATTCCGACAGATAAGAGGAAGGCTTTGGAGCCTCAAAGT
>ML798079.1:80467-133233 GCA_009831015.1 Picea engelmannii
AAATCACTCAAAGGCACCACTCATTTTGAATGTTGGACCGGTAAGAAACCGAAAGTGTCACACTTTCGTATTTTTGGTTCATGAGCATGGGCTCACATTCCGACAGATAAGAGGAAGGCTTTGGAGCCTCAAAGTGTTGAATGAATATTTTTTGGATATCCTGAAGATGTCAAAGGATATATATTTCTGGGCTCTCACACTAAAAATTTCATTCTAGCTCGAAGTGTGAAGTTTGAAGAAGAATCACTGTATGCTTTTTTAGAAGACCCTGTCGAGAAACCGCTTGTTGTCACTGATGAGGAGGAGTCAGAAACTTCTTCGAGCACTTCAGAACATCCATAAGAGAATCCTTTCAAGTCTGATATAGAGGATGAGGAGTAGGTCATGGATGCTCCAACTCAATTTCCAACTTGGGCAGAGAAAAACCTGCAAAATGCAGGTGAACTAGTCGGTGATCCTGTGGATACAAGAAGGACTAGATCACAGTTTTTTGGGGCTCCTCAAGCCCTAGCTGCCACATAAATTTTTCTGCCCATACATTGCTATATGTCACTTGGTTCAAATCCAAAGTCACACTCTGAGGTTGTAGACATCTTCACCAAGTCCTTCACTGAAAAGAAATTTTCAGAACTGAGAGCTATGCTTGGAGTGGTGGAGACAACTGAGTAGGTCACTTTTGGCCACTCAACATTTTTTTTCCTCTTTTTTTTTGGGGGGGGGGTTCCCATGAGGTTTTCCCTCTTTCCTCTTTTCATGAGTAATTCTTTTATGTAATGAGTACCTAAAATGGCCAAGTTGTCGGAACTGAAATTTTTTGTCATTATAGTTAGGCTTAAGGGGGGGTGTTGGAGAATAATCCTAACTTACATTAGTTTATACCTAGATTAGACTTATAGATATTGGTTAATACATTCATTTACACTTTATTTCACCTAATTTGGGCACATAGAGAAGAAGGGCACCTCATCCCTAGATTTTAGAGAAAACTGTTAATTTTAGATCAAGACTCAACTCCCGGTTCTTGATTTTCTTGATTTTCTTGATTTATTCATGATTTATTCCAAATACCCCATGAAAAAACTCATCTATTATTAGGTAATGCGCACCTCCTCTTTGAGTGAGATATTTATTCCTTAATTAATGATTTTTGTCGTTACTATTATTAGTAACTACTATTTTGGGTCAGTTAAGTGAGTTGGAATTGCTTCTCTTGTCAGTTAAGTGAGATTAAGTGAGTTAATGTGCATCACTTAACTCTTGTGGACATTAATGAGTGTGTGACATGTATCTTTAGTGGTCTAGGTCGAACTATGTGGTCTCCCTTAGCTTATGACACCTATTTTAGCTATTTCTAGCTTTTTTTTACTAGAATTTCTACGTTGGAAATTCTATATATTCACCTCCTCTCTTATTTTTTGTGGATGGTTGCTCATGTATATTCATTTTTTATTAATATAATTCTCTGATTTATGGAGCAAAAAATTTCTCTCATCTCTTGAATATCAGCAAATTGTTTGTGTTCAATTTAACTAGAATTCTAGATCTATCAGGGTTTCTACATAAATTCTACAAGAAATGCACAGAGATATCGAAGATATTCAATAATATAACATAAATGTATCAGAGATAAAACCATAAACACATATATAAAGTAATACATGATTTCTATTAATGATATAAATGTACAGACTGTAAAAATACAAAGTGAAAGACTTGCTAGAATGGTGGCAGCTTATCTCTGAGAAGAGATGTGACGGCTACTCGCATTCGCAAGAAGATGATTACAATGAAGCTCTGAAGGAATTTTTACAATAAACTAGAATGCCAAAACCCTAGACATCCAAAAAACTAACCTTAGGAAATGAATCGCCAAAATTCATGTGGGTCTCGTTTGGGTAAGTTGGTGCATCAACTTCCTGGGGTCGTAACTTTTGCATACGATCTTCGTTTTAGGTGCATGATAGCTCGTTGGAAATGTATCGTCGAGGAGATTCATTTTGGGGTACCAATCATAAATTTGGCTATCATTGAGAACCTGTATCTTGAAAAACCTTCATTTAGTCCCTCAAAATGGCCACGGAAGTTAAAACCTACTAAAAATAGTAAATTGCCAAAATTGCCAGAAAATTGTTTTGACCCATTTGGAAAAGGTGGCTAGCCACCGATATCCACCTGGATCAATCCTCCTTCCTTAGGAAGAAATGGTCTCCATTGCATTGAGTTACCAGGGGAGAGGGAAAATCATTTGTCGAATCTGCATCTTGTTGAGATGCTTGTCTTGCTAGAGACGCCACGCTGCTGAGTTTGTAGAAATCTGTCACGAACCTGTTGAGGTTGAGGCTGTTCAACAATTCGAGATACATGAGAGGACGATGTGCAAAAGGAATATTTTCACTTTGTTGTAGCCTTGTCGACCTTCTTATGTTGGATAGAAGGTGCCTGGGGCAAGGCTGTAGTGGTTGCAATGTCCCTTTGTTATCCTTTTAAACAGATTGTGAAGAAGCTGAATTTTCCAGTATGAGATACTACCTTGCGGCACTTTTTAGGTGGAACAGTAGTCGGAACTACCTCTGGTATTCTATAGAGATGACACCCCAAAGTAACAATGAAACTACGGGGTCGAGACTCATAAACATCATGGTGCTTCCACATATATGGTTGGCCCAAGAGAATATCATAGACATCCAGTGGGGCAACATCACATAATACCTCGTCCTTGAAGGGATAGAAGTCGTATGACAATCGACATTGTTGGCTGACACGGAGATCTCGTCCTTGGCAAAGCCGCCCGATGTTGTATGGTTGTGGGTGTGGTGTTGTCGACAATCGCAACTGTTTGACAACCTCTGCTGAGATGAGGTTCTTTTGGCTTACACTATCAACAATAAAATGCAGTGGGATCTCCTTCACCCACATCTATGAGTGAAAATGGTGCTCCCCCTCTTTGTGATCTGTTGGTTCTTCTGGTTGAATTGTTGTGGTTGCGACAATAGTAGTGGGGTCTGTGTTAATGATCTTTCCTTTAGCAGTATTTTCATAATCAAATTCTGAATTAGTGTTTGGATCCTTATCTTTGATCTCGGCCACCAATGACTGTTTTGAGCGACATTCATCGGTGGTGCCAGGGGATTTTGTGGAAATGGCACCATTTTTTGGTGTCCTTCTTTGTCTTCTCGTGACCCTTCTTTTCCTATGTCTTGGACTGGTTTTCAAGAGACTGTTTGTTAGGGCTGTCTTTTTCATACTTTGGTTGTTGCAGATTTGTAGACCTGAACTCTCGTTTGTTCTGGTGCTTAAACTTCTGCTCAATTTTAAAAGCATATCGATAAGCAGCATCGAGTGATGAGATGTCCAAAAAATCCATTTTAGTCTGGATGTATCTGTGTAGAGCCCCACGGTATTTCAGAACCAAATGTCGCTCAGAGTCTTTGATACCCATCTTGGTGCATAAGGTATGGACGGTATTGGTAAACTCCAGAACTGCTTAGCCCCTCTCTTTCCATAGTGTGTTCCATCTCATGTACTGGTCCTCATAGTTTCCAATAGGGTAATACTGTTCCTTTACCGCATCCACAAAAAAATCCCAAGTGGGATCGGCCCCATATATTCCAAAATCCTCTATGGAGCTTTGCTCCCAGTAAGTTTCCCACCAATGTTTGACATGAGGGAGAGATTTAAGGAGTGCGAAGGTGATCTTTTCTTTGTCGGAAAAATTGTGAACAGAGAAATAACCTTCTAGCAGAGTTAACCATTTTTCTAGGGCTTTTGCATCTGTCTATCCTTCAACTACAGGAATATCAAAATTAACTTGTAACTTGAAAGGTGAGGTGCCTCCAAAGTGGAAACTTGATGAATATGCACCTGATGCTATTGGTAGGCGTTGAAGGATGTAGGCAAAATTCTCCATCATTTCGTCCCTCTGTTGCGTGAGGGCTTGCTCAAGCAACAGATTGATAGGATCGTCTGCTCCGTCGTTTTTCTTTTCTTCCACCATTGAGGGTTTATTGAGTGTGTGAGAGTGATTGTTTTCAAGAGAGACAATCTCGAGACCCAACTTGCTATAATCGGACCTCGTCGGGGACATGCACTGAAAAAAATGATCAAGAGCAGCATGGTCTGATACCACTGATCCAGATTATTTTCGGCACGAAATGAGATCGGAAGTATAATAAAGAAATGCACAGAGATATCACAGATATTCAGTAATATAACAGAAATGTATTAGAGTTGCAACCACAAACACATATATATAGTAATACACGATTCTATTAATGAAAGAAATGTACAAAGACTGTAAAAATACAGAGCAAAAGACTCGCTAGAATGGTGGAAGCTTATCTCTGAGAAGAGATGTGACGGCTACACGCATTCACAAGAAGATGATTACAATGAGGCACTAAAGGAATTTTTACAATAAAACAGAATTCCAAAATTCTAGACATCCAAAAGCCTAACCCTAGGACATGAAGCGCCAAAAGTCATGTTGGCCCCGTTTGGGTAAGTTGGTGCATCAACTTCCTGGGGTCGTAACTTTTGCATATGATCTCCATTTTAGGCGTATGATAGCTCGTTGGAAATTTATCGTCGAGAATATTCATTTTGGGGTCCAATCATGCCTTCAACTATCGTTGAGAACCCATATCTCGAAAAACCTTCATTTAGGCCCTCAAAATGGCCCCGGAAGTTAAAACCTGCTAAAAATAGTAAATTGCCAAAATTGCCAAAAAATTGTTTTGAGCCATTTGGAAAAGGTGGGTGGCCACTGATATCCACCTGGATCAATCCTCCCTCCTTAGGAAGCAATGGTCTCCATTGCGTTGAGTTCCCAGGGGAGAGGGAAAATCGTTTATCGAATCTGCATCTTAGTGAGCTGCTTGTCTTGCTGGAGACGTTGCGTTGCTCAGTTTGTGGAAAGTTGTCACGAACCTGTTGAGGTTGAGGTTATTCAAAAAGTTGAGATACATGAGAGGACGATGTGTAGAAGGAATCTTTGCACTTTACTACATCCTTGTTGACCTGCTTTTCTTGGATAGAAGGTGCTTGGGGCAAGACTGTAGTGGTTGCAGTGTCCTTTTGTTCTCCTTTTGAACAGATTGTGAAGAAGTTGAATTTTACAGTATGAGATACTACCTTGCAACACTTTTTAGGTGGAATAGTAGTCAGAACTACCTCTGGTATTCTATAGAGATGACCCCCCAAAGTAACAATTCCACTACGGGGTCGAGACTCATAAACAACATGGCACTTCCACATATATGGCTGGCCCAAGAGAACATCACAGACATCCAGTGGGGCAACATCACATAATACCTCATCCTTGAAGGGATGGATGCCGTATGACAATTGACATTGATGGCTGACACGGAGATCTCGTCCTTGGCAAAGCCACCCAATGTTGTATGGCTGCGGGTGTGGTGTTGTTGACAATCCAAACTGTTTGATGACCTCTCCTGAGATGAGGTTCTTCCGGCTTCTGCTATCAACAATAAAATGTAGCGGGGTCCCCTTCACCCACATCTATGAATGAAAAAGGCACTCCCCCTCTTTGGGATCTGTTGGTTCTTCTGGTTGAATTGCTTCGGTTGCGACAATAGCAGTGGGGTTTGCGTCAATGATCTGTCCTTTACCAATGTTTTTATAATCAAATTTCGAAGCAGTGTTCGGCTCCTTGTCTTTGATCTCGGCCACCAATGAATTTTTTGAGCGACATTCATCAATGTTGTGCCAGGGGATTTTGTGTAAATCACACCATGTTCCTGTGTCCTTCTTTGTCTTCCCGTGCACCTTCTTTTCCTGTGTCTTGGACTAGTTTTCAGGAGACTGTTTGTTAGGGCTGTCTTTTTCATACTTTTGTTGTTGCGGATTTGCAGACCTGAATTCCCATTTGTTCTGTCACTTAAATTTCTGGTCAATTTTAACAACATATCGATAAGCAACACTGAGTGATGAGATGTCCAGAAAATCCATTTCAGTCTGGATGTATCTGTGTAGAGCCCCAAGGTATTTCATAAACAAATGTCTCTCGGAGTCTTTGATACCCATCTTGGTGCACAAGGTATGGAAGGTATTGGTGAACTCGAGAACTTCTTGGCCCCTCTCTTGCCGCGATGTGGTCCATCTCATGTACTGGTCCTCATAGTTGCCAACAAGGTAATACTATTACTTTAACGCATCCACAAAAAAATCCCAAGAGGGATCGGCCCCATATATTCCAGAATCCTTTGTGGAGCTTTTCTCCCAGTAAGTTTCCCACCAATGTTTGACATGAGGGAGATATTTAAGGATTGTGAAGGTGATATTTTCTTTGTCGGAAAAATTGTGAACACAAAAATAACCTTCTAGCAGAGTTAACGATTTTTCTAGAGCTTCTGCATCTATATATCTTTCAAATACATGAATATCAAAATTAACTTGTACCTTGAAAGGTTAGGTGCCTCAAAAGTGGCCACTTGATGAAGATGCACCTGATGCTATCGGTAGGTGTTGAAGGATGTGGGCAAAATTCTCCATCATTTCGTCCCTCTGTCGCGTGAGAGCTTGCTCAAGCAACAGATTGATAGGATCGTCTGCTCCGTCATTTTTCTTTTCTTCCACCATTGAGGGTTTCTTGGGTGTGTGAGAGCAATTGTATTCAAGAGAGACAAGCTTGAGACCCAACTTGCTATAATTGGACCTTGTCGGGGACATGCATTGAAAAAAAACGATCAAGAGAAGCCTGCTCTGATACCACTGATCCAGATTATTTTCGGCACGAAATGAGATCGGAGGTATAATAAAGAAATGCACAAAGATATTGCAGATATTCAATAATATAACAGAAATGTATCAGAGATGCAACCATAAACACAGATATACAGTAATACATGACTTCTATTAATGAAAGAAATGTACAGAGACTGTAAAAATACAGAGTGAAAGACTCGTTAGAATGGTGGCAACTTATCTCTGAGAAGAGATGTGACGGCTACTTGCATTCGCAAGAAGATGATTACAATAAGGTTTTGAAGGTATTTTTACAATAAACCGAATTGCCAAAATCCTAGACATCCAAAAACCTAACCCTAGGAATTGAAGCGCCAAAAGTCATGTGGGCCCTGTTTGGGTAAGTTGGTGCATCAACTTCCCGGGGTCGTAACTTTTGCATACGATCTCCGTTTTAGGTGTATGATAGCTCGTTGGAAAGGTATCATCGAGGAGATTCATTTTGGGGGTTAAATCATGTCTTTGAATATAATTGAGAACCTATATCTCTAAAAACCTTCATTTAGGCCCTCAAAATGGCCTCGTAAGTTAAAACCTGCAAAAAATAGTAAATTGCCAAAATTGTCAGATTTTTTTTTTGAGCCATTTGGAATAGGTGGGTGGCCACTGATATCCACCTGGATCAATCCTACCTCCTTAGGAATCAATGGTCTCCATTTCATTGAGTTCCCATGGGAGAGGGAAAAGCGTTTGTCGAATCTGCATCTTGGTGAGTTGCTTGTCTTGCTGGAGACGTCGCGCTACTGAGTTTGTGGAATTATGTGATGAACCTATTGAGGTTGAGGTTGTTCAACAAGTCGAGATACATGAGAGGACGATGTGCAGAAGGAATATTTTCACTTTGTTGCAGCCTTGTCGAACTGCTTCTGTTGGATAAAAGGTGCTTGGGGCAAGGCTGTAGTGGTTTCAATTTCCTTTTGTTCTCGTTTTGAACAGATTGTGAAGAAGCTGAGTTTTGCAGTATGAGATACTACCTTGCGGCACTTTTTAGGTGGAACAGTGGTCTGAACTACCTCTGGTATTCTGTAGAGATGACCCCCTAAAGTAACAATGACACTACGGGGTCAAGAGTCATAAACAACATGGCGCTTCCACATATATGGCTGGCCCAAGAGAAAATCAAAGATATCCAGTGGGGCAACATCACATAATACCTCATCCTTGAAGGGTTGGTTGTCGTATGACAATCAACATTGCTGGCTGACACAGAGATCTCATCCTTGGTGAAGCCACTGGATGTTGTATGGTTGTGGGTGTGGTGTTGTCGACAATCCCAACTGTTTGACGACCTCTGCTGAAATGAGGTTCTTCTAGCTTTCGCTATCAACAATAAAATGCAACGGGGTCCCCTTCACCCACATCTGTGAATGAAAAAGGTGCCTCCCCTCTTCGGGATCTGTTGGTTCTTCTGGTTGAATTGTTGCAGTTGCAAAAATAGCAGTGGAGTCTACATCAATGATCTGTCCTTTACCAATATTTTCATAATTAAATTTGGAATTAGTGTTCATCTCCTTGTCTTTGATCTCAGCCACCAATGACTATTTTGAGCGACATTCATCGGTGTTGTGCTAGGGGATTTTGTGGAAATCACACCATTTTTTGGTGTCCTTCTTTGTCTTCCTGTGACCCTTATTTTCCTGTGTCTTGTACTGGTTTTCAGGAGGCTGTTTGTTAGGGCTGTCTTTTTCATACTTTGGTTGTTGCGGATTTGCAGACCCGAACTCCCATTTGTTTTGGTGCTTAAATTTCTGCTCAATTTTAACAGCATATCGATAAGCAACACAGAGTGATGAGATGTCCAGAAAATCCATTTCAGTCTGGATGTATCTGTGTAGAGCCCCACGATATTTTAGAACCAAATTTCGCTCAGAGTCTTTGATACCCATCTTGGTGCGCAAGGTATGGAAGGTATCGGTGAAATCCATAACTTCTTGGACCCTCTCTTGCCGCATTCTGGTCCATCTTATGTACTGGCCCTCATAGTTTCCAATAGGGTAATACTGTTCCTTTACCGCATCCACACAAAAATCCAAGGTGGGATCGGCCCCATATATTCCAGAATCTCTGTGGAGCTTTGCTCCCAGTAAGTTTCCCACCAATGTTTGACATGAGGGAGAGATTTAAGGAGTGAGAAGGTGATCTTTTCTTTGTCGGGAAAATTGTGAACAGAGAAATAACCTTCTAGCAGAGTTAACCATTTTTCTAGGGCTTCTACATCTATCTGTCCCTCAAATACAGGAATATCAAAATTTACTTGTACCTTGAAAGGAAAGGTGCCTCCAAAGTGGCCACTGGATGAAGATGTGCCTGATGCTATCACAGGCGTTGAAGGATGTGGGAAAAATTCTCCATCATTTCATCCCTCTGTCGCATGAGAGCTTGCTCAAGCAACAAATTGATAGGATCGTCTGCTCTGTCATTTTTCTTTTCTTCCGCCATTGAGGGTTTCTTGGGTGTGCGAGTGCGATTGTCTTCAAGAGAGACAATATCGAGACCCAAATTGCTATAATCGGACCTCTTCGAGGACATGCACTGCAAAAAACGATCAAGAGCAACCTGCTCTGATACCACTGATCTGGATTATTTTCGGCATGAAATGAGATTGGAGGTATTATAAATAAATGGACAAAGATATCGCAAATATTCAATAATATAACATAAATGTATTAAATATGCAACCATAAACAAAGATATATAGTAATACATGATTTCTATTAATGCAATAAATGTACAGAGACTGTAAAAATACAGAGTGAAAGACTCGCTAGAATGGTGGTAGCTTATCTCTGAGAAGATATGTGACGGCTACTCGCATTCGCAAGAAGATGATTACAATGAGGCTCTGAAGGTATTTTTACAATAAACCAGAATGCCAAAATCCTAGACATCCAAAAACCTAACCCTAGGAGATGAAGCGCCAAAAGTCATGTGGGCCTCATTTGGGTAAGTTGGTGCATCAACTTCCCGGGGTCGTAACTTTTGCATACGATCTCCGTTTTAGGCTTATGATAGCTCGTTGGAAAGGTATCATCGAGGAGATTCATTTTGGGGGATAAATAATGATTTTGGTTATCATTGAGAACATATATCTCCAAAAAACTTCATTTAGGCCCTGAAAATGGCCCCGTAAGTTAAAACTTGCTAAAAATAGTAAATTGCCAAAATTGCTAGAAAACTGTTTTGAGCCATTTGGAAAAGGTGGGTGGCCAACGATATCCACCTGGATCAATCCTCCCTCCTTAGGAAGAAATGGTCTCCATTGCGTTGAGTTCCCAGGGGAGAGGAAAAAACTTTTGTCGAATCTGCATCTTGGTGAGCTGCTTGACTTGCTGGAGACGTCACACTGCTCAGTTTGTGGAAATATTTCACAAACCTGTTGATGTTGAGGTTGTTCAACAAGTTGAGATACATTAGAGGACAATGTGTAGAAGGAATATTTGCACCTTGCTGCAGCCTTGTCGACCTGCTTCTGTTGGATAGAAGGTGCTTGGGGCAAGGCTATAGTGGTTGCAGTGTCCTTTATTTCTCCTTTTGAACAGATTGTGAAGAAGTTGAATTTTGCAGTATGAGATACTACCTTGCAGAACGTTTTAGGTGGAACAGTAGTCAGAACTACCTCTGGTATTTTGTAGAGATGACCCCCCAAAGTAACAATGACACTATGAGGTCGAGACTCATAAATAGCATGGCGCTTCCACATGTATGGCTGGCCCAAGAGAACATCACAGACATCTAGTGGGGAAACATCACATAATACCTCGTCCTTGAAGGGTTGGATGTCGTATGACAATCGACATTGTTGGCTGACATGAAGATCTCATCCTTGGCGAAGCCACCTGATGTTGTATGGTTGCAGGTGTGGTGTTGTCAACAATCCCAACTATTTGACGACCTCTGCTGAGATGAGGTTATTCCGACTTCTACTATCAACAATAAAATGCAGTGGGGTCCCCTTCACCCACATCTGTGAATGAAAAAGGTGCTCCCCCTCTTCAGGATCTGTTGGTTCTTCTGGTTGAATTGTTGTAGTTGTGACAATAGCAGTGGGGTCTGTGTCAATGATTTGTCCTTTACCAGTATTTTCACAATCAAATTTGGAATTAGTGTGTGGATCCTTGTCTTTGATCTCGACCACCAATGACTGTTTTGAGCGACATTCATCAGTGTTGTGCCAGGGGATTTTGTGTAAATCGCACCATTTTCCAGTGTCCTTTTTGTCTTCCCATGACCCTTGTTTTCATGTGTCTTGGACTGGTTTTTAGGAGACTATTTTTTAGGGCTGTCTTTTTCATACTTTGGTTGTTGCGGATTTGCAAACCCGAACTCCCGTTTGTTCTGGTGCTTAAAGTTATTCTCAATTTTAACAACATATCGATAAGCAGCATCGAGTGATCAGATGTCCAGAAAATCCATTTCAGTCTGGATGTATCTGTGTAGAGCCCCACTGTATTTCACAACCAAATGTCACTTGGAGTCTTTGATACCCATCTTGGTGCACAAGGTATGGAAGGTATTGGTGAACTTTGGAACTGCTTGGCCCCTCTCTTGCCGCAGTGTGGTCCATCTCATGTATTGGTCCTCATAGTTGCCAACATGGTAATATTGTTCCTTTACCGCATCCACAAAAAAATCCCAAGTGGGATCGACCCCATATATTCCAGAATCCCTTGTGGATCTTTGCTCCCAGTAAGTTTCCCACCAATGTTTGACATGAGGGAGAGATTTAAGGAGTGCGAAGGTGATCTTTTTTTTGTTGGAAAAATTGTGAACAGAGAAATAACCTTCTAGCAGAGTTAACCATTTTTCTAGGGCTTCTGCATCCATTTATCCTTCAAATACAAGAATATCAAAATTAACTTGTACCTTGAAAGGTGAGATGCCTCCAAAGTTGCCACTTGATGAAGATTCACTTGATGCTATCGGCAGGCATTGAAGGATGTGTGCAAAATTCTCAATCATTTCATCCCTCTGTCGCATGAGAGCTTGCTCAAGACACAGATTGATAGGATCGTCTGCTTCGTCGTTTTTATTTTCTTCCACCATTGATGGTTTCTTGGGTGTGCGAGAGAGATTGTCTTCAAGAGAGACAAGATCGAGTACCAACTCTCTATAATCGGACCTCTTTGGGGACATTCACTGAAAAAAACGGTCAAGAGCAGCCTGCTCTGATACCACTGATCCAGAATATTTTCGGAACGAAATGAAATCAGAGATATAATAAAGAAATGCACAGAGATATCGTAGATATTCAATAATATAACAAAAATGTATCAGAGATGCAACCATAAACACATATATATAGTAATACACGATTTCTATTAATGAAAGAAATGTACAGAGATTGTAAAAATATAGAGTGAAAGACTCGTTAGAATGGTGGTAGCTTAACTATGAGAAGAGATGTGACGGCTAATCACATTCGCAAGAACAAGATTACAATGAGGCTCTGAAGGCCTTTTTACAATAAACTGGAATTCCAAAACCCTAGACATCCAAAGCCTAACCCTAGGAGATGAAGCGCCAAAAGTCATGTGGGCCTCGTTTGGGTAAGTTGGTGCATCAACTTCCCGGGGTTGTAACTTTTGAATATGATATCCATTTTAGGCGTATGATAGCTCATTATAAAGGTATCTTCGAGAACCTATATCTCGAAAAACTTTCATTTAGGCCATCAAAATGGCCCTGAAAGTTAAAACCTGCTAAAAATAGTAAATTGTCAATATTGCCAGAAAATTGTTTTGAGCCATTTGGAAAAGATGGGTGGCCACTGATATCCACCTGGATCAATCCACCCTCCTTAGGAAGCAATGGTCTCCATCGCATTGATTTCTCGGGGGAGAGGGAAAAGCGTTTGTCAAATCTGCATCTTGGTGAGCTTCTTGTCTTGCTGGAGACGTCGCACTGCTCAGTTTGTGGAAATCTGTCACAAACCTGTTGAGGTTGAGGTTGTTCAACAAGTTGAGATACATGAGAGGAATATGTGCAGAAGGAATCTTTGCACTTTGTTGCAATCTTGTCGACCTACTTCTGCTGGATAGAAGGTGCTTGGGGCAAGGCTGTAGTGGTTCTAGTGTCCTTTTGTTTTCCTTTTGAACAGATTGTGAAGAAGCTGAATTTCACAGTATGAGATACTAACTTACGACACTTTTTAGGTGGAACAGTAGTCGGAACTACCTTTGGTATTCTGTAAAGATGACCCCCTAAAGTAACAATGCCACTACGGGGTCGAGACTCATAAACAGCATGGCGCTTCCACATATATGGCTGGCCCAAGAGAATATCATAGAAATCCAGTGGGGCAACATCACATAATACCTCGTCCTTAAAGGGATAGATGTCGTATGACAATCGACATTGCTGGATGACACGGAGATCTCTTCCTTGGCAAAGCCACCCGATGCTGTACGGCTACAGGTGTGGTGTTTTCGACAATCCCAACTATTTGACGATCTCTGCTGAGATGAGGTTCTTCCGGCTTCCACTATCAACAATAAAATGCAGTGGGGTCCCCTTCACCCACATCTGTGAATGAAAAAGCTGCTCCCCCTCTTCGGGATATGTTGGTTCTTCTGGTTGAATTGTTGCAGTTGTGACAATAGCAGTCGGGTATGTGTCAATGATCTGTCCTTTACCAGTATTTTCAGAATCAAATTCAGAATCAGTGTGTGGCTCCTTGTCTTTGATATCAACCACCAATGACTGTTTTGAGTGACATTCATCAGTGTTGTGCCAGGGGATTTTGTGGAAATCGCACCATTTTTCGGTGTCCTTCTTTGTCTTCTCGTGAACCTACTTTTGTTGTGTCTTAGACTGGTTTTCATGAGACTGTTTGTTAGGTATATCTTTTTGATACTTTGGTTGTTGCTAATTTGCAGACCCGAACTCCCGTCTTCTCTTTTGCTTAAATTTCTGTTCAATTTTAACAGCATATCGATAAGCAACACCGAGTGATGAGATTTCCAGAAAATCCATTTCAGTCTGGATGTATCTGTGTAGAGCCCCATGGTATTTCAGAACCAAATGTCTCTCAGAGTATTTGATACCCATCTTGGTGCGCAAGGTATGGAAGGTATTGGTGAACTCTGGAACTGCTTGGCCCCTCTCTTGCCGTAGTGTGGTCCATCTCATGTACCAGTCTTCATAGTTGCTAACAGGGTAATATTGTTCCTTTACCGCATCCACAAAAAAATCCCAAGTGGGATCGGCCCCATATATTCCAGAATCCTCTATGGATATTTTCTCCCAGTAAGTTTCCCATCAATGTTTGACATGAGGGAGAGATTTAAGGAGTGCGAAGGTGATCTTTTCTTTGTCGGAAAAATTGTGAACAGAGAAATAACCTTCTAGTAGAGTTAACTATTTTTCTAGGGCTTCTGCATCTATCTATCCTTCAAATACAGGAATATCAAAATTAACTTGTACCTTGAAAGGCGAGATGCCTCCAAAGTGGCCACTTGATGAAGATGCGCCTGATGCTATTGGCAGGCATTGAAGGATGTGGGAAAAATTCTCCATCATTTCGTCCATCTGTCACGTGAGGCCTTCCTCAGGAAACAGATTGATAGGATCGTCTGCTCCGTCGTTTTTATTTTCTTCCACCATTGAGGGTTTCTTGGGTGTGCGAGAGCGATTGTCTTCAAGAGAGATAAGCTCGAGACCCAACTTTCTATAATCGTACCTCGTCGGGGACATGCACTGAAAAAAATGATCAAGAGCAGCCTGCTCTGATACCACTGATCCGGATTATTTTCGGCATGAAATTAGATTGGAGGTATAATAAAGAAATGCACAGAGATATCGTAGATGTTCAATAATATAACAGAAATGTATCAGAGATGCAACCATAAACATAGATATACAGTAATACATTATTTATATTAATGAAAGAAATGTACAACTTATCTCTGGGAAGAGATGTGACGGCTACTCCCATTCGCAAGAAGATGATTACAATGAGGCTCTGAAGGCCTTTTTACAATAAACCGGAATGCCAAAAACCTAGACATCCAATAACCTAACCCCAGGAGATGAAGCGCCAAAAGTCATGTGTGCCCCGTTTGGGTAACTTGGTGCATCAATTTCCCGGGGTCGTAACTTTTGCATACGATCTCTGTTTTAGGCGTATGATGGCTCGTTGGAAAGGTATCGTCGAGGAGATTCATTTTTCTGGATAAATCATGTGTTTGTATATCATTGAGAAACTATATCTTGAAAAACCTTCATTTAGGCCCTCAAAATGACCCCATAAGTTAAAACCTGCTAAAAATAGTAAATTGCCAAAATTGCCAAAAAACTGTTTTAATCCATTTGGAAAAGGTGGGTGGCCACCGATATCCACCTGGATCAATCCTCCCTCCTTAGGAAGCAATGGTATGCATTGTGTTGAGTTCCGGGGGGAGAGGGAAAAGCCTTGTCGAAGCTGCATCTTGGTGAGCTGCTTGTCTTACATGAGACGTTGCGCTGCTCAGTTTGTGGAAATCTGTCATGAACCTTTTGAGGTTGAGGTTGTTCAACAAGTCAAGATACATGGGAGGACGATGTGCAGAAAGGAATCTTTTCACTTTGTTGCAGCCTTATCGACCTGCTTCTGTTGGATAGAAGGTGCTTGGGGAAAGGCTGTAGTGGTTGCAGTGTCCTTTTGTTCTCCTTTTGAACAGATTGTGAAGAAGCTGAATTTTGTAGTATGAGATACTACATTGCGACACCTTTTAGGTGGAACAGTAGTCAGAAAAACCTCTGGTATTCTGTAGAGATGATCCCCCAAAGTAACAATGACACTACGGGGTTGAGACTCATAAACATCATGGCGCTTCCACATATATGGTTGGCCCAAGAGAACATCATAGAGATCTAGTGGGGCAACATCACATAATACCTCGTCCTTGAAGGGTTGGATGGCGTATGACAATCGACATTGCTGGCTGACACAGAGATCTGTTCCTTGGCAAAGCCACCCGATGTTGTATGGCTTTGGGTGTGGTGTTGTCGACCATCCCAACTGTTTGACGACCTCTGCTGAGATGAGGTTCTTCTCGCTTCCTCTATCAACAATAAAATGCAGCGAGGTCCCCTTCACCCACATCTGTGAGTGAAAATGGCGCTTCCCCTCTTCGGGATCTGTTGGTTCTTCTGGTTGAATTGTTGCGGTTGTGACAATAGAAGTGGGGTGTGCGTCAATGATCTGTCCTTTACCAATATTTTCATAATCAAATTCTGAATTAGTTTTCGGCTCCTTGTCTTTCATCTCGACCACCAATGACTATTTTGAGCAACATTCATCGGTGTTTTTCCAGGGGCTTTTGTGGAAATCACACCATTTTATGGTGTCCTTCTTTGTCTTCCCGTGACCCTTCTTTTCCTATGTCTTGGATTGGTTTCAGGAGACTGTTTGTTAGGTTTGTCTTTTTCATACTTTGGTTGTTGCGGATTTGCAGACCCAAACTCTCGTTTGTTCTGGTGCTTAAATTTCTGCTCAATTTTAACAGCATATCGATAAGCAACACCGAGTGATGAGATGTCCAGAAAATCCATTTCAGTCTGGATGTATCTGTGTAGAGCCCCATGGTATTTCAGAACCAAATGTCACTCGGAGTCTTTGATACCCAACTTGGTGCGCAAGGTATGGAAGGTATTGGTGAACTCTGGAACTGCTTGGCCCCTTGTTGTTAGGGAAAAACAACCTACAAACTAGCAAATAGAGTTCAGAGTTTGGATGCAGATATGACCAAATAGAAATTACTTTCTACCTTCATCCCTAGGTTTAAATCCCCTTTTCTTAGTAAACGCATGGAAAGATCAACCTACCTCATTACTTACGTTTGATGTCGATCCTCCGTTCTGCTTGATTATTTGTTCCCAATACTCCTTCCAAAGATGACCTGCATTCAAGATGAGAAACAACTATGCATGCATACTACTTATATACTAATGGGTTATAAATCAAACATATATTGATCAAACTATAAACAGTTCATGAATTGGAACGAAAAAATCATTTTCTTTATTACTTTGAATGAGTCAACTTACAAAAGTTGAGACCGGCCACCACTCCTTGAACCTGATCCTGGGCTCCTCTTCTTTTGTCCTTCAACTACTTTTCCTTGAATCTCCTTTGGAATAAGGAAAGGCTAAAGGGTTGGGACAATGGGAATATGTAAATGGTAGAGTTTCCTTGCTATATTTTTCCCCTTCCAAATGGTACCCCTAACCCTTCTTTTATAAGCTAGAAGGAGCTAGGTATTTGAACGAACCCTCGGCCATGCATGGCCAGGAGTTTCAGTTAACTCACCCATAGATTTTTGTTTCGTCGACAACTTTACTTTTCTCATGCTTTTGTCGGTCCACGCGGACTGTTTTGGGTCAGCTAGCGTGTACATGCATGTAGTCATGGGTTAGGGCGTGTGGGCCTTTATACAAGAGGATTTTCAAAGAGTTGTTCAGAAGTGTTTTTGGAAAAGAAAGGATATGATTTGGCCTGATGCCAGGTAAGCATGTGTGGTGCAATTTAGGGTTATAACATATGCCCCCTAATGTGTGAGGTCAGAAGAGCATCTGATGGCCAAAATACATTACCAATCTTTATTGATGTGTCGAACGATTGAGCCCAAGGATCAGGAACCAGGAGGTGTCATCTGCAAAATAACAAATGTCTCACCGAGGCGAGCAGACCCATGCTCGGGATAAAATAGAACCATGGATACCAATCAAATACACTGTAGATCCATGTCAAATAATTGTAAATAGTAGCTGTGAACAATACACAACGGAGCTACATCTCGAAATCAGAAAGATATACATATAGAGTATCCATCTTCCAGAAGTTGATTCGGCCTGATGGTTGGATTTGAGATCTTCAGAGCTCGAGCAACAACTTCAAAATCTTCAAAACTTGGGTAGGAGTGTAATATGAGTGTATCACTACACTACCTAGAGGTCTTCGATGGCTCGTCAGTCATGGACTTGATAATCTTGATGATCGGACTGAAGGCTTCAGCAATTTCGAACAAGGACTTGATTGGATGTTCAGGATGGTCGGGTATGCGGATAAGAGGCATATTGCAGAGGGGCCGACTTAGGCTTAGTGACAAACTTCCCTTGGACAATAGAACGACAAATGATGAGACTCAGGAAACATGTATGTTACTCATAAGTCTATGAAGCAGGAGGCAACACAAACTCTCCATTTGTTTGGAAGAATAAGAAAACGGTGGAGGACACAACTCTATGTAGCGAGAAAAGCTTCCTAAGGTCATACTACATCCCATAGTCTGATGAACAAACGGACATATGTGATTTATCCAAGGGTGACTCATTATGCTGCCAATAAAGAAAATAATTTCCCCCTCCTCTTTTTGGGGTATATTTGATTTTTTTGTTTTTTTCAATAATTGTGAAAAAAGAATAAAGGAATATTACATTACAATGGAGGAACGAGTATTGTAAACATACAAGTTCAAGGCACAAGGACAAGATTTATGTTCTAGTAAAATGATACTCGGGAAAAATCCTCCGGCGGCCAAAGGTGTTAAGACATAGAAGCAAACTGTCATAAGGCTGGTGTATAAGGTGTGCAAAAGAGGTTAATAAAACACACAATGGTAACGTCCTTCGATGTAAGTTTAACGAGCCCAGAGAAGGCAGGCTCAGTGGTTTTTTATATTTAGAGAGTCTGAAAAAACATAAAAGGAGACTCCATTGGGGTACCTCTTTCGAAGATAGTCTAGTCGGTTCGAAAAAAAGTAAACTAGCACCGATTAGACATCGATTCAAAACCATTTTAATGAGTGTGACAAGGACAAGATCACTCAACCATTTTTTCATTTTTAAGGAGTCTGAAAAAAGATTAACTATGGACTCCGTCAGGAATATTCTTCTGGACCGATTTAACGAGTGTGAAAGAATAAGGTCACTCGGCGATCTTTTCAATTTTAGGGAGTCTGAAAAGAGCTTAACTATGGACTTCGTGGGGGTTTCTTTTTTGTAAGTTTAGTCCCTCAGGCCCGAAAAAGGGATAAAATTATACCTGAGAGTACTCTTCTAAAGAATGGAAGTTCCATAGAGTATACCTTTGTTCGTACAGTTGACCGTCCAGACCGAAAAAGGGGTAAACTACCACCGGATAGACGTGACTTCAAATTCCAGTTTAACGAGCGTGAAAGTCCACAAGATCGCTCGACAATCTTTTCATGTTTAAAGGGTCTGAAAAGGGATTAAAAGGACACCCGTTAGTTTTTTGGGAGTCCTGAGGGTGAGATAAAGAGAGAAGAAGAATCATGCAAATGAGGCTCAAACTAATATTCAAAAAATACTATAAGGACTCTCGAGCCTATAGTGTGTTAGAGACGGCATGGACACAATAATGCAACCAGGACCTACCTAGGGCATCCATGTTCTGGTAAGCTCTACCACCAAGTTGCGACACTTCTAAAGCAGATATGATGGTTCCGTGTCACAACCTGATGGGATCGATCCTATGGAAGAGGAAAAATACAACGAGACACAAAAGTCGGGGTAGTAACCTAACCTATATGCTCAAGTTGATTCTCAAAAAAAAATTCATGGACCATCAAAATTTTATCAAAACTCAAAAATGGTGTCCCAATACCCAATCAAATCCCTCCCATATAACTACTGAATCACTCTAAATGGTTTTTGTTATAAATAAACTGGTAAGGGAGGCCAAAAAAGTGACAAAAAGAGGCCAAAAAGTCTATAAATAGAAGTTGGCAGCTCATTATCACCATTGTTGATTTGGAAATTGACTCTGGAGCCAAAAGACCCCCTTTGCTAAAAACGATGATTCTGGGAGCTACAGTGGACGAAACGAACTTCTGCTTCGACCAAGTAAGTACAAACTCCCCTATCTAGCTATTCAATTCTTTAATTTTTCATTTTCTTTATTTTTTTGGGTGGGCGTCGACCTTTAAAAGGTCGGCCCTAGGTCCACGCGGGTTGTCTCTGGATAGGCCACGTGTACACTCGGGCAGAGTAAAGCCTTCCCGTGTGCACACGTGATTGTTGCCTCTACATCTCACATGGACCCCATTTTATAACAAAAAAGAATTAAACAACCTTTACTAAACCTCCTGAACTTTGTTGTGTTGGCAGGATGTATGTCCACTGGAGGGAAAGGGAGCATGAAGTAATCCGTGAGTTGGTTGCGGGAGATCCGAATGTCGTGGCCGCATTGATGCAATGTGGTTTACTTAAGTTCTTCCTGTGTCCATTTATGCGAGCGCAACCGAGGCTATTGAATGCCTTGATTGACTATTGGCACCCTGATGCAGAGGCCTTCATTCTAGAGGGGAAATAACTAGTGCCCACCACCAAGGATATCTATTTTTTGACTGGCCTCTCAAGGAGAGGGGAACCAGTCAATTTCAGGACGTTTCCAGCGGGGCTGCTTAATATAGCGGACTTGATATCCCTGCATTGTGAGGCTGGGACTAACCATTTGAGCTCCCAGGTGCCCATCATCAAGATCACTGACCTATCACTGCAGGCGATATTATTATTGATTGGGTGGATTACCGGTTTCGCAACCTTGCATCAGGCGTCTCGCGCACAGATGAACTATGCTATCCAGTGCTTGAATGCATAGATTTTTGACTGGAGTACCACACTACTGGAGTGTATGAAGAGGCAATTGACAGATTGTCGATAGCGGACACAGAGGAACTTTGGATTCGGTACGATTTTGTGTTCATTTTTCTTTGAGAGAGTTCCGAGATTTAGTCTTTGGGAAGTAGTACGAGGACATCAGCCCTCTTTTCCTGATATATGTAGACGGGCAGTATTATTTCCGCGACAGGGTGGTGGAAGGACTAATGAGTCCTTCAATGATGACTTTTTTGCATGGCTGTCATGGCAGATCCCTATGATCGAGGACTACCCATATGCAGGGATAGACTTTTCTCGAGATCCTGAGATACCCGTGCCTCCTGGTGAGGAGCGAGGGGAGATGGGTAAGTCTCCACCTTTGTAGTTTTTTTTTTGTTTGTATATGTATTTTTTATGTCGTTTTTGTTATATATATCATTTTTTTTATATGCCAGAGTATTTGATGGGTATACATTTTTTGCATGCAGATGTGGGACCCGTGAGACCTGTCGATTATGCATAGAACAGGCATCGTCCTTGGCTAGAAGCCACAACTGCCGCCATCGGGGGACCAGCAGTAGCAGGGAACCTCCCATCCGGTGAGGCTGAGAGGGTCCTTAGACAAGTTGAGCAGAACTTTACTGCACTCACTCGCATAGTCCCGATGGCAGAGATAGAGGACCTGCCGCCATCCATGCAACCTCATGTAGTGGGGGCACCTCGGATGTGGGTATGATTGTTTAGGAATTTAGCCCATGTTGTGGACTATTATAACATGGCCCATAGGCCCTGAACCTATTTAGACTTTTTACGTGCCACGAGCACTACTTGTATATATGTTTTGAGGGCATAAGCCCTGTGACTTGTTATTAGTCCCATTTTTGAGGCACTTGCATCCATCTATGTAATCTGGTTATTTTATGATGTTATATATGGTTTTTTGATCGTTTGTGTCTTATGGATCACGTGTGCAAAAATGTATTTACATGCTTATGTCAATGTTCTTTCATATGTGTGCAAGATGCCAATCTAAAATTTGATTAGCTAGAGTATCTGTAATTTGGTTTAATCTCCTAGGAACATGAAAATATGTAATATAATCAAAGTTTCATTCTAAGAGATGTACCCTAAGGAATCGTCGGTGTAAGGCTGGATCATGAACCTGGTATACTCTGTTTAGCTGAGACACAACTAGTTGAGCGTCGAGATAGACCCAGAGATGAGATATACCCAATGAAAAGGCGTCACAAAGCAACTCAATAACTGCACTATACTCGATGAAATTATTTGTGGTGTCACCTAAGCATATACCTCTGGAAGATAACAACTGGCCCTAAGGTGTAAAGATTACCCAAGTTGCGGAGGCAAGCCTCCGAGTGTGCTGACTAGAACCGTCTGCATACCCAACGAACACCTCAGAATCACTTGACATCTGCCATATTTATGAAAGATAACATCAATGACACGTCCATAACACTTAAAAGAAACTAAAAAGTAATAGTACAAAGACTATACATATGTTACAAAAAGTTACCCACAGTGACCTTCCTATGAGTAATACTTCTTGAGATAGAGCCCATTTCTAGGCTCCGCCAAAGGATTCCCTTCAAAATCAACCAAATGATAACTGGCCTTTTTTAATACCTCTTTTATGATGAAGGGTACGAACCACATGGGTTTGAATTTTCTTGCCCCCAGGGAGTCCTTATCTTGGTCATAGACTAGGACAAGGTCACCTTTAGAGAAGTGTCTGGAAATAATTGTACTGTGAAGTTTAGATATGGGATCTGGAATTTGATGGGAAAGACTAACTCCAGCTCGTAAACAACTTGAAAAGGTGAGAAACTGGTTGCAGTCTTAATAGATGTTCGGTAAGCCCATAATGACGAGTATAACATCAAATGCCAATTTGACTTGGCTGAGTTGATAGTTTGCTATAGAATAGTATTAAGAGTTTTGTTTACAGCTTCCACCTACCCATTGGCTTGGGGGTAGTAGGGTGATGAATGCTCTTGCCGTAACCCAAGCTTTGATGTTAATTCAGTTATCATTTGGTTCTGAAAGTTACTGCCATGGTCAGTAACAATATCTCTCGGGATGTCGAACCTTGCTATGATCTGGTTGAATAAAAAGAGAGTTGTGGTCTCTCCATCATCTTTAAATGTTGGCATAGCTTTGACCCGCTTAGTGAAGTATTCTATAGCTACGATGATATATCGGTACCCCCTTGCTAACGGGGGGGTGCAAGTAGTGTAATCAATCCCCCACTTGGTGAAGGGACCAACTGTGATGATAGGAAACATAGGACCAGGATGTTCCCTCATCTTTCGAGAGAAGACTTGGCATGGATGGCACTTCTTGACCGATTCTATACAATCTTTGATAAGTGTCTGCCAAAAGAAACCTGCTCGTAGAATATTTTGGGTTGTTGCCAACCCAGAAAAATGAATGCCACAAGCTCTGGTATGGAAATCGTTGAGCACGATGACTGCCTCCTCATGTGTGAGACATTGACGTAAGATGCAGTCTACACCTCTCTGATACAACATATCATTGAGTATGAGATAATTCTTGGCTTGATGGTGTATACGCTGATGCTCATCATGAGAAGAATAAGTGGGGCACTTCAAAGTCTAGAGATAGATAAGTATATCTCCATACCAGGGATCTAAAGATGTGATCAAAAACATATCTCCCCAGATAGGCGATTCTTCAGGCACAACGTCACCTGACTCAACCGAAAGTTTGGACTTTGCTGAAACGAAGTCTAAGTCAAATTTATGGAGGATGACTATCCATCTATTGATTTTTCCGCCTATAACCCGTTGTGTCAACATGTACTGGAATGGATTCAAGACAACAATGATGGTGGTCTTGCGAAACAAACCATAATGACGGAACCATTGAACAACATGAACTGCTGCCAACACAAGTTTTTCGATATGAGAATAATTGAGTTCCAGTCCTAAGAGGCCTCGGATCAGGTAATAGATCACGTATTCTGAGAACAAATCATCTTCCTGAACTAAAACCATGCCAATGGTTGACTCTACGACAACCAGATATAATAAGAAATCTTTGTTATAGTTAGGTGGTCATAGCAGAGGTGCAGTTGTGAGGGCATGTTTTAATGCGTTGAAAGAGCGTTGAGCGGCTTCCTCCTAGTAAAAAGGAACATCTTTCTTCAGTAAGCGCATAAAGCCCTTGGTGATTTTGGCATAGTTGGCGATGAAGCATTGTAAAAAGTTTGCCTTGCCTTGTAGACTCTGAAGTTGAAGGATTGTGTGTGGGGGGGCCAACTGGATTATTGCCTCCACCTTGAGAGGATCGACCATGATCCCTGTTGTTGATACGATGAAACCTAACAAACGTCCTAACATTACGCAGAAGCTGCACTTGCTTGGATTCAAGTGAATTCTAAAGTAGCGATAGTGTTCGACGATTAGTCTAAGGTGTGTGGGATGATCCGTTCTCTTGCGAGATCAGGATGCTAAATCATCTAGGTAGGCCTCGACTATATGATTGAGGTCATGAAAAGAAAAATATATGGCCAGCTGGAATGTGGCTCCAGCATTTTTAAGGCCAAAAGGCATCTTACGATATGCGAATGTACCCCACGGACAAATGAATTCCGTTTTGTGTTGGTCCTCGGGTTTGATTATATCCTGAAAAATTGTCCATGAAAGAAAAGGCTTCGCAACCAACACATTCATCAATGATCTGGTCAATGAATGGTGTTGGGAAATTATCTTTGGGAGATGCCTTGTTCAAATAATGGAAATTAGTACATACACGAATCGTGCCTTGTTTTTTATTGACCAACATAGGATTTGACACCCATTGAGTCAAATGGATAGGATAGATAAAACCTGCCTTTAGCAATTTCTCAACCTTAATCTTGATGGCTGTTGCTTTCTTGGGATTAACTGGATGAAGCTTCTGTCGAACAGGCTTGGCATCAGGATACGTTGTGATTTCATGTTCAACTATTTTTGGATCGATACGTGACATTTCCTCATAAGACCAGGCAAAAATGTCGTGGAATTATTTGAAAAGATCCGTGTAGATTTGAATCTCTTCGGGGGAGAAATATTCTCCAACGAAGATGTTCTCCACAATGCTAGGGTTTCAGGATATGTTGATTGGTATAGTTTCAGCAATAGTTTCCATATTTCCCTCAGCATAAATTTCATGTGTAGCTAAGAGATTAATAGGACACGACTGATCTCCCATCATGGTCACGGTGAATTCTCCTACTTCGATTCAGCTTAACTCTGGGAGAAAATATGATCTGTGATGAATATCTTCCCAAGGTTTGTCCGGACTAGTCATTTCTTCGATTACTACTTCATCAGAAGGCAAGACTAAGTCTAACGAATCGACATTAGCGAGAGAACCCTGAGCCCAAATAGGCTCTAGAAGTGGATCTAACTCTTGTGCATGAGTCGAATCAGTGTTAGTTGAAGCTTGTTGGACTAAAGAGTATGCTACTTCAGCGACAGACAAGGGTATGAACATGCCTTGGTTCCCTGTCTCATCCATCGTGGCTGATGGGGAAGGAAGAATCCAGGGATCCTCGAAGTAAGTCGTGCGGAACGACTAAACTTCAAAAATCTAAACCTTATGTTGATTAAATATAAATTTGATATCATCGTGAGGAGGTGGGTAATCAAAGGTACCGATCAAGGATGGGCACAACCCAACTCCTACGTTGACGAAACTTGGTTGAGGATTATCAATCATCGGGACCATGGATGCCCCCAAATTTGGGTCAGGTCTAGAGAAAGACAATTGATCAATGGTCACTATCCAGCCCTCGTGTGGAAACAACAAGACCCGGAAAATTGTAGCAACCACATCTTGCATAACATAAGTCCAACTCCATCCTAACAAGAGGTTATAGTTGAGGGGAGCATCGACTACCTCTACTTCGACACACATGGTCTTCCCTCCTAACTGCATGGGGAAAGAAGGAACGATGCCATGTGGTCGGAATGAATGATCGTCGAAAGTAGTGAGGAGAGTAGGTGATGGAGACAAAATGGGCCAGCCAATGTCCTTCCAACATGCCAATGACATAACACATGTCGAGGCGTCCTCATCGACCACTGTGCGGAAGATATTCCGAGTAAAAGTTTTCGTGGGGTAAGCTACTACTATCTGAAACACTACATGGTAAGGCAGATGAGGTTTTAAGTCGGTTGTATATAACATGATGGTACCCGGATTACAAGTCTTAGTAGAGCCCAATGTGGTTAACAAGGCTTTCCTCTGAGCAGGGCAGCTTTGGAGCACTTCCAAAGTAGACATTGCACAAGGGGTTTGTGATAAATCTTCCACCACAGAGTAGTTTTGGGCGGCCCTTGCGTTTGGGTTATGAGAAGCCTTTTTAAAGGCACCTTTTGGAATGTGTGTCATTGTTTCTCCCAACGTCTTCTCAATCTGTAGAGGAAGAGATGGGAGATCAGCTTCTTTACCCTTCTCAGAAGTGCTTGGTTTACTATAATCATGCTCTCTAGTCAATATGAAAGCATCACCCCTAACCATATATACGTTTGCGGACGAGGGGTTGTTCGGAGGTGGGAAGTTTTCTTGGCTACCCCCTTCCGTACTTGCAGAGGCTTGAGTTAGATTTTTCCCATGTTGAAATGGATTAGTCAACACCGCCTACTGTTGCTACGTGACAAATTTTTGGGCCTCTGCAAGTAGAGGAAATAGATGGGTCGAGTGGTCTTCCGCGCACAAGTACTTGGTCTTCCGCGTAATTGGTCTTCCGCGCACAAGGATACCTCGCCTTCCATTTTTCAGTGTTGTCCCCTCCAGCATTATCGTTGGGTTTTTTATCCCCCTTACTCTTCTTTCATTGTTTCTTCTTCCCTTCAGGCTGCTGGGTGGCCTTTGGGTTAGTCAACTGCACAGTGTGTACTTTCTACGTTTTGGTAGGGGGAGCAGCCAAAGCAGTAGTTTGGCTGGCCGCTGTGTGTTGTATGGATAACTGCTGCAACTACTTTGTCAATTTCTCAACGGGCTTGGTTTGTGTTGAACTGACAATACCATCGACATGTGGTCCAACTCTCTATCTAGTTTTATCCAGTATTGAACGTGGCGCATCTGGAAAGATGTTGTATAATAAACCGGACTGAGAATAGATGAGCTCAAACTGTTGAGCCCTCATGATGGCGTCTTCTTCAGAGAAAACTCCTGACGTTGCAACGTCTTTGGATAACTGCGGGACCAAAGACTTAAGGAACCACTCAAGCAGGAATTCTGGTGAAACAGGTACTTTGATTAAACTCTTTCGACGTCTCCATTCTCGAATGTGATCAGAGATATGGTCCGCTGTTGGTTGTTCGAAATTAGCAAGAAGATCTGTGCCAGCGTCGTATCTCATAGGTAACTGGAAATGGTTAAGGAAGGCCATCACCAGTTCACCAAAAGAAGAGTATCTTGAGCGATCGAGCTTAATGTACCATTTCACGACACTCCCAATGAGAGTACATTGAAACAATCACAACTATACGAAGTCATCTTTCAATGAGTTAGATGAGCAACAAAGATGAAAGGTAGTCACATGATCTCTTGGATCTTCATTAGGCTTGGCTTCAAACTTTGGAATGTCCGAAGGCAACTTCGTCGGCATAGGAGGCCAACGCGGATCGTGACAAATAGGGTCATTCAACAACCTTGTAAAATCTGGGAAGTGTAAAGTCGCCAGGAATGGTAGTTTGGGTTGCTGCTGATAACCTGGGGAAAAGGGACCTGGAGTTTGACTGGCACCAGGTTGCCAGGAAAATTTTGGTTGCTGGCCTAGATTCTGGTAGAAACCATGTCCCTGGCCAGCGTAAGTATTTTGCATATGTGGAGACATCATCGACTGATTTCCCAAATAAGACATAGATTGTTGGGCATGCATTGTATTCGAAGGACTTTGGGAAGGATTACCCCATGTCGGTCCCGTGGGGATAGGCATAGTATTTTGTCTAGGGTTCCATTGATTGTGGAAAGAATTACCCCAGATTGGCATTCTAGAGGAGGGGACAGATCCTTTCCCTGAATTCCAAGGTCTTGCTAGGTTTGCCCCCTGTGCAGGAATAGTACCCTGCACAGGAGTAGATTGTCCAAAAATGGGGTTGCCCCCAGTCGGGAAAGAGGCTGACGAGAAGGTGTTGTTACCAAACGTTTTGTTCCAAGAAAATGGTGTCGAACCTACCGGCATACTATGTGAAGGTGGTCCTTGACTTCCCGTTCCAAATAAACTATTGTGTGTAGGTTGCCCGGTGGATTTCTGATGCGAGCCACCGAGTGAAAAGGACGAAGGAGGGATATGACCTCCTCCATAAGGAAAAGTGTTAAAAGGGACAGGAATTCCCCCCATGTGACCTTGCAGAGAAGTGCTAGAGCTCCCTACCCCCAGACCTAAAGTCTGTAAAGTGGAGTAGGAAAGTACAGGACTTGTACCCGAACTAGGCATCCCATATGAGAATGGAGGGTTTGTCGTACTTGGTGTGAAATGGGTTGTGGCCACCTCCAAAGACGGGTTCAGACCATTGTGCGAAGTAGTTTTGGTCGAGACCATGGTGGCTCGGACCAATGATTGTAGGTTAGGATATGAAAACTCTCTTGTGGTGACAACCGTGGTGGGAATTGAAGAATTCCGAGAAGGAGTAACAACATTTGTTTCCATTGCTGTGTGCAACACTGTCTAGCGCTTGTGAAATTGAATTGGTACAATAAAAGGCACCAAGAAATGAATGGTTGGGGTTTCAACCAGGCCAAGAGTGGTTTATTCAAGGTCCAAAATAGTCGATTCCTCCGGGTGTTGGTCGGGCACAATGGTTTGTAACCCGGTCGCTTCAAAAGACCCTTGTTGGTCTAGCTTCTGCCTTAAAGGTGGCAAGGGTGGCTCCAGTGTAACCGGCGGTAGGCCAAGAAGCCTTCGTGACCGACAGAGCTCAGGATCCTCCACTGTGTGAGAATATCCAAGACATGCTAATGGTAGTCTAAACGCTCAAAAGTAACACCCACTACAAAAGAATCCCTAGAAGATAAGACAAGCAAACCCTAAATTAATTGGAAGAATAGTTACAACAAGCAACACTAGAGAAACTTACCAGTGCAAGTGCAACTCGAACATGGAAGCACCCTCCAGGTATACTCTGCAAAGCGTGTCTCGATGTATTTCCTAGGTACCGCAGTATACCCCCGCAGTCACCTATGTATGTCCCTAACAAAGATTGGCAACTAGGTTTCCAGCACACGAACAATCACCAGACGGGTACAGTCGAAAGTCGGGTAGACCACAATGAGCAGGGTATCGAGCCTGAAACCTATCAAGGGTATCGAGAGAAAATGGTCTGGAATACAACTGAGGACTTCAAACAGATTCGAGACCCATGAAGCCCCGTGGTAAATGCAAACAACAAAATCCTAAAACAAGCCCTCTATATGTGTTCTCCACTACGATTGGTCTGGCCTTGGAGGGGTTATCTCTGGTACCTTTCCGCACGTGACCTCATGTTTATCTCCTGTGTTAGAGGGCGGTCCCGGATAACTTTTAAGACACTGGACTTAGACACTCCCTATCTCAGACTCTAATGTTTGATTTTAAATGGCCTTTAAGAGTTTCCTCTCCAACCTAATCCAAGGCCCTAGTCCTGAACTAGTTTGTGAACCCTACAAACATAAAAGTCTAGTAGGTTTTAAATTTAGTGTTACCTTTATGGATTTGTCTTACATCAAGGGGTATGAGGGTGAAATTGATGATGTGTAAAAGATGAAAGCAAAAAATGAATAAAAAAGATGGAAACAAAACTTTTATTGAATGCAAAATTTCGACAACTTTTCAAAAAATATTTTTTAATTTTTCTAAGATTTTGGATAGCAAACTCAAAGGAATTTCACTCGACTATGAGCTACTTATGATCTAAGTGAACTGCAAAAACTTATGAAATAAAAGACTTTACCCTGGCCTAATAATGCCGAAACACATTGTTCAACCAAACAAGAAAATGAAAAAGATTTTTGTTTTTATTTTAAATGCTAGTAAAGCAAGAAAGGAAAAATGTCGACAAGCAAAAACCAAGAAAAACAATTCTGGCCTAATCGCAGATCACAAAGAATCAGATTAACAAATCACACAATAGTAATCGTAAAAACAATGACTCTCACACTTGTCTAAAAACCGTAAATTTTTTTATTTTTCTGACAACGTTTTAAATGAGAAAAAGCAAGCTAAGGGTAAAATTAATCCTAAGCTACTGACTATTCAAACAGAGATTCAAACACCTGAGAGAAATAATTCTTATCAAGGGAAAGGATGACTGCCTTACCCTTAACAAAAAGTATCATGTACAAGCACGCGACTGTTACTCAAACAACACGCGTGCGAACGCGCGCTGAACAGAGACAGAGGGCGTGTACCCGTGGGCTGACCTTGTACAGGCTGCGTGGATATCTAAACTCTAATAAAAAATGAAAACAGATAGACCAAACCAGGAAGAGACCATTGATATTGATAACCAGGATCCCTTGAAGGCTTGGATACTCTTTCTAACAGAAAAACAAATAATGAAAGGGTTGTTAGCAAACAAGACTTAGACAGAATTCCAGAAAACCCCCTGAGAATGTGTGATTCTGACAGGGAAGAGGATGACAGCCTCTGAGGTTCTCTAAACTCTAAACTCTATTGTTGCCTCTACAGCTAGCGTTCACACACGGGATGTAAGAGGATAGGGCACGGGTACACGCATTCAGACCTTGTGCAGGCCACGTGTACCTCTGTGGGTCCTGAAAAACATAGTCAAGAAAAAGTCAGGGAAAGATGGTATGGAAAACCAGACTCCCTGCTAGAAATGAAAAGAAAAGATATGCAAGAAAAACTAGTCTTTAAACTACCCAAAAACTAAATAAAATTCCAAGAACCCTATAGATTCTCCCCAGTATGGTTGCCAATTATGTTGTTGGGGAAAAACATCCTACGGACTAGAAAATAGAGTTCAGACTTTGCATGCAGATATGATCGAATAGAAATTACTTTCTACCTTCAACCCTAGATTTAAATCCCATTTTCATAGTAAATGCATGGAAAGATCAACCTACCTTGTTATCGGCGTTTGATTTCGATCCTCCGTTGTGCTTGATTACTTGTTCGCAATACTCCTTCCAAAGCTCACTTTCATTCAAGACGAGCAACAACTATGCATGCATACTACTTATATACTAACGGGTTAGAAATCAAACATATACTGATCAAACTATAAACAGTTCATGAATTGGGACGGTAAAAGCATTTTCTTTATTACTTTGAATGAGTCAACTTACAAAATTTTAGACCGGCCACCGCTCCTTGAACCTGATCCTGGGCTCCTCTTCTCCTGTCCTTCAACTACTTTGTTTTGAATCTCCTTTGGCATAAGCAAAGGCTAAAGGGTTGGGACAATGGGACTACGTAAATGGGCAGAGTTTCCTTGCTATATTTTCCCCCTTCCAAATGGTACCCCTACCCCTTCTTTTATAAGCTAGAAGGAGCTAGGTATTTGGACGAACCCTCGGCCATGCATGGCCAGGAGTTTCAGTTAACTCACCCATATCTTTTTGTTCCATCTGCAACTTTCCTTTTTTCATGCTTTTGTCGGTACATGCAGGCTGTTTTGGGTCAGCTAGCGTGTACACGCGTGCATTCATGGGTTAGGGGGCGTGGGCCTTTATACAAGAGGATTTTCAAAGAGTTGTCCAGCAGTGTTTTTGGAAAAGAAAGGATATGAGTTGGCCTAATGCCAGGTAAGCATGTGTGGTGCAATTTAGGGTTATAACACCCCTCTCTTTCCATAGTGTGGTACATCTCATGTACTGGTCCTCATAGTTTCCAACAGGGTAATATTGTTCCTTTACTGCATCCACAAAAAAATCCCAAGTGGGATCGGCCCCATATATTCCAAAATCCTCTGTGGAGCTTTGGTCCCAGTAAGTTTCCCACCAATGTTTGACATGAGGGAGAGATTTAAGGAGTGTGAAGGTGATCTTTTCTTTGTGGGAAAATTTGTGAACAGAGAAATAACCTTCTAGCAGAGTTAACCATTTTTCTAGGGCTTCTGCATCTATCTGTCCTTCAAATACAAGAATATCAAAATTAACTTGTACCCTGAAAGGCGAGGTGCCTCCAAAGTGGCCACTTGATGAAGATGCACCTGATGCTATCAACATGCATTAAAGGATTTGGGCAAAATTCTCCATCATTTCGTCCCTAAGTCGCGTGAGAGCTTGCTCAACCAATAGATTTATAGGATCGTCTGCTCCGTCGTTTTTATTTTCTTCCACCATTGGGGGTTTCTTGGGTGTGTGAGAGCGATTGTCTTCAAGAGAGACAAGATTGAGACCCAACTTTCTATAATCGGACCTCGTCAAGGACATGCACTGAAAAAAACGATCAAGAGCAACCTTCCCTGATACCACTGATACGGATTATTTTCAGCACGAAATGAGATCGGAGGTATAATAAACAAATGCACAGAGATATCACAGATATTCAATAATATAACAGAAATGTGTCAGAGATGCAACCATAAACACAGATATACAGTAATACACGATTTCTATTAATGAAAGAAATGTACATAGACTGTAAAAATACAGAGTGAAAGACTCGCTAGAATGGTGGCAGCTTATCTCTGAGAAAAGATGTGACGGCTACTCGCATTCACAAGAAGATGATTACAATGAGGATATAAAGGCCTTTTTACAATAAACTGGAATTCCAAAACCCTATACATCCAAAAACCTAACCCTAGGAGATGAAGCGCCAAAAGTCATGTGGGCCCCGTTTGGGTAAGTTGGTGCATCAACTTCCCGGGGTCGTAACTTTTGCATACGATCTCTGTTTTAGGCGTATGATAGCTCGTTGGAAAGGTATCATAGAGGAGATTCATTTTGGGGGATAAATCATGCCTTTGGCTATTGTTGAGAACCTACATCTAAAAAAACCTTCATTTAAGCCCTCAAAATGGCCCCGAAAGTTAAAACCTGCTAAAAATAGTAAATTGCCAAAATTGCTAGAAAATTGTTTTGAGCCATTTGGAAAAGGTGGGTAGCCACCGATATCCACCTAGATAAATCCTCCCTCCTTAGGAAGCAATGGTCTCCATTGCGTTGAGTTCCCAGGGGAGAGGGAAAATTGTTTGTTGAATCTGCATCTTGGTGAGCTGCTTGTCTTGTTGAAGACGTCGCGCTGCTCAGTTTGTGGAAATCTGTCACGAACCTATTGAGGTTGAGGTTGTTCAACAAGTCAAGACACATGAGAGGATGATGTGCAGAAGGAATCTTTTTACTTTGCTGCAGCCTTGTCAACCTGCTTCTATTGGATAGAAGGTGCTTGGGGCAAGGCTGTAGTGGTTGCAGTGTCCTTTTGTTCTCCTTTTGAATAGATTGTGAAGAAGTTGAATTTTGCAGTATGAGATACTACCTTGTGGCACTTTTCAGGTGGAACAGTAGTCGGAACTACCTCTGGTATTCTTTAGAGATGACCCCCCAACGTAACAATGACACTACGGGGTCGAGACTCATAAACAACATGGCGCTTCCACATATATGGATGGCCCAAGAGAACATCATAGACATCCACTGAGGCAACATCACATAATACCTCATCCTTGAAGGGATGGATGTAGTACGCCAATTGGCATTGTTGGCTAACACGGAGATCTCGTCCTTGGAAAATCCACCGGATGTTGTATGGTTGTGGGTGTGGTGTTGTCGAAAATCCCAACTGTTTGATGACCTCTGTTGAGGTGAGGTTCTTCCGGCATCCGCTATCAATAATAAAATGTAGTGGGGTCCCCTTCACCCACATTTGTGAATGAAAAGGGCGCTGCCCCTCTTCGAGATCTGTTGGTTCTTTTGGTTGAATTGTTGCGGTTGAGACAATAGCAGTGGGGTCTGCGTCAATGGAAGGTATTGGTGAACTCTGGAACATCTTGGCCCCTCTCTTGCCATAGTGTGGTCCATCTCATGTACTGGTTCTCATAGTTGCCAACAGGGTAATACTGTTCCTTTACCGCATCCACAACAAAATCCCAAGTGGGATCGACCCCATATATTCTAGAATCCTCTATGGATATTTTCTCCCAGTAAGTTTCCCACCAATGTTTGACATGAGGGAGAGATTTAAGGAGTGTGAAGGTGATATTTTCTTTGTCGGAAAAATTGTGAACAGAGAAATGACCTTCTAGCAAAGTTAACCATTTTTCTAGGGCTTCTGCATCTATCTGTCCTTCAAATACAGGAATATCAAAATTAACTTGTATCTTGAAAGGCAAGGTGCCTCCAAAGTGGCCACTTGATGAAGATGTGTCTGATGTTATCGGGAGGCGTTGAATGATGTGGGAAAATTTCTCCATCATTTCGTCCCTCTGTAGCGTGAGAGCTTCCTCAAGCAACACATTTATAAGATCGTCTGCTCCGTCGTTTTTCTTTTCTTCTGCCATTGAGGGTTTCCTAGGTGTGTGAGAGAGATTGTCTTCAAGAGAGACAATATCGAGACCCAACTTGCTATAATCAGACCTCGTCGGGGACATGCACTGAAAAAAACGATCAAGAGCAGCCTGCTCTAATACCACTGATCTGGATTATTTTCGGCACAAAATGAGATCGGAGGTATAATAAATAAATGCACAGAGATATCGAAAATATTCAATAATATAACAAAAATGTATCAGATATGAAACCATAGACATAGATATACAGTAATACACGATTTATATTAATGAAAGAAATGTACAAAGACTGTAAAAATACAGAGTGAAAGACTCGCTAGAATGGTGGCAACTTATCTCTGAGAAGAGATGTGACGGCTACTTGCATTCGCAAGAAGATGATTACAATGAGGCTCTGGAGGCATTTTTACAATAAACCGGAATGGAAAAACCCTAGAAATCCAAAAACCTAACCCTAGGAGATGAAGCACCAAAAGTCATGTGGGCCCCGTTTGGGTAAGTTGGTGCATCAACTTCCCGGGGTCGTAACTTTTCCATACGATCTTCGTTTTTGGCATATGATAGCTTGTTGGAAAGGTATCGTCGAGGAGATTCATCAGTCTTGCCTTCGGCTATCACTAGGAACCTATATATCGAAAAACCTTCATTTACGCCCTCAAAATGGCCCCAGAAGTTAAAACCTGCTAAAAATAGTAAATTGCCAAAATTGCCAGAAAATTGTTTTGAGCCATTTAGAAAAGGTGGGTGGCCACCGATATCCACCTGGATCAATCCTTCCTCCTTAGGAAGCAATGGTCTCCATTTTGTTGAGTTCTTGGGGGAAAGGAAAAAGCGTTTATCGAATCTGCATCTTGGTGAGCTGCTTGTCTTGCTGGAGACGTCGCGCTGCTCAGTTTGTGGAAATCTATCACGAACTTGTTGAGGTGGAGGCTGTTCAACAAGTTGAGATACATGAGAGGATGATTTGCAGAAGAAATATTTTCACTTTTTTGCAGCCTTGTTGACCTTCTTTTGTTGGATAGAAGGTGCTTGGTGCAAGTTTGTAGTGGTTGTAGTGTCCTTTTGTTCTCCTTTTGAACAGATTGTGAATAAGCTGAATTTTGCAGTATGAGATACTACCTTGCGACACTTTTTCAGTGGAACAGTAGTTGGAACTACCTCTGGTATTCTGTAGAGATGACTGCCCAAAGTAACAATGACACTACGGGGTCAAGACTCATAAACAGCATGGCGCTTCCACATATATGGATGGCCCAAGAGAACATCACATACATCCAGTGGGGAAACATCACATAATACCTCGTCCTTGAAGGGCTGGATGCCGTATGAAAATTGGCATTGCTGGCTGACACAGAGATCTCATCCTTGGCGAAGCCACCCGATGTTGTATCGCTGCAGGTGTGGTGTTGTCGACAATCACAACTATTTGGCGTCCTCTTCTGATATGAGGTTCTTATGGCTTCCGCTATCAACAATAAAATGCAGCGGGGTCGCCTTCACCCACATCCGTGAATGAAAAATGCGTGCCCCCTCTTCGGGATCAGTTGGTTCTTCTGGTTGAATTGTTGCGGTTGCAACAATAGCAGTGGGGTCCGCATCAATGATCTTTCCTTTACCATTATTTTCATAATAAAATTTTGAATCAGTGTTCGGCTCCTTGTCTTTGATCTCGGCCACCAATGACTATTTTGAGAGACATTCATCGGTGTTGTTCCAGGGGCTTTTGTGGAAATCGCACTATTTTCTGGTGTCCTTCCTTGTCTTCCCGTTACCCTTCTTTTCCTGTGTCTTCGACTGGTTTTTAGGAGACTATTTTTTAGGGCTATCTTTTTCATACTTTGGTTGTTGCGGATTTGCAAACCTGAACTCACGTTTGTTCTGGTGCTTAAATTTCTACTCAATTTTAATAGCATATCGACAAGCAACACCGACTGATGAGATGTCCAGAAAATCCATTTCAGTCTAGATGTATCTATGTAGAGCCCCACGGTATTTCAGAACCAAATGTTGCTCGGAGTCTTTGATACCCATATTGGTGCGCAAGGTATGGAAGGTATTGGTGAACTCTAGAACTGCTTGCCCCCTCTCTTGCTGCAGTGTGGTCCATCTCATGTACTGGTCCTCATAGTTGCCAACAGGGTAATAGTGTTCCTTTACCGCATCCACAAAAAAATCCCAAGTGGGATCGGCCCCATATATTCCAAAATCCTCTATGGAGCCTTGCTGCCAGTAAGTTTCCCACCAATTTTTGACATGAGGGAGATATTTAAGGAGTGTGAAGGTGATCTTTTCTTTGTCGAAAAAATTGTGAACAAAGAAATAACATTCTAGCAGAGTTAACCATTTTTCTAGGGATTTTGCATCTATCTGTCCTTCAAATATAGTAATATCAAAATTAAATTGTACCTTGAAAGGCGAGGTGCCTCCAAAGTGGCCACTTGATGAATATGTGCTTGATGTTATCGATAGGCATTGAAGGATGTGGGAAAAATTCTCCATCATTTTGTCCCTCTGTCGCATGAGAGCTTGCTCAAACAACAGATTGATAGGATCGTCTGCTCCATCATTTTTCTTTTCCTCCGCCATTGAGGGTTTCTTCAGTGTGCGAGAGAGATTGTATTCAAGAGAGACAAGCTTGAGACCCAACTTTCTATAATCGGACCTCATCTGGGACATGCACTGAAAAAAATGATCAAGAGCAGCCTGCTCTGATACCACTGATCTAGAATATTTTCGCCACGAAATGAGATCGAAGGTATAATAAAGAAATGCAATGGGATATCGGATATATTCAATAATATAACAAAAATGTATCAGAGATGCAACCATAAACATAGATATACAGTAATACATGATTTCTATTAATGAAAGAAATGTACAGAGACTGTAAAAATACAGAGTGAAAGGCTCGCTAGAATGGTGGTAGCTTATCTCTGAGAAGATATGTGACGACTACTCGCATTCGCAAGAAGATGATTAAAATGAGGCTATGAAGGCCTTTTTACAATAAAATGGAATTCCAAAACCCTAGAAATCCAAAAACCTAACCCTAGGAGATGAAGCGCCAAAAGTCATGTGGGGCCCGTTTGGGTAAGTTGGTGCATCAACTTCCCGGGGTCGTAACGTTTGCATACAATATCCATTTTAGGCGTATGATAGCTCGTTGGAAAGGTATCATCGAGGAGATTAATTTTGGTGGATCAATAATTCCTTTGTCTATAATTAAGAACCTATATCCTGAAAAACCTTCATTTAGGCCCTTAAAATGACCCCGAAAATTAAAACCTGCTAAAAATAGTAAATTGCCAAAATTGCCAAAAAAATGTTTTGAGACATTTGGAAAAGGTGGGTGGCCACCAATATCCACCTGGATAAATCCTCCCTCATTAGGAAGAAATGGTCTCCATTGCATTCAGTTCCCGGGGGAGAGAGAAAAGCATTTGTCAAATCTGCATCTTGGTGATCTGCTTGTCTTGTTGGAGATGTCGCGCTGTTGAGTTTGTGGAAATCTGTCACGAACCTATTGAGGTTGAGGTTGTTCAACAAGTTGAGATACATGAGAGTACAATGTACAAAAGGAATCTTTTCACTTTGCTGCAGCCTTGTCGACCTGCTTTTGTTGGATAGAAGGTGCTTGGGGCAAGGCTGTAGTGGTTGCAATGTCCTTTTGTTCTCCTTTTGAACAAATTGTGAAGAAGTTGAATTTTGCAGTATAAGATACTACCTTGCGACACTTTTTAGGTGGAATAGTAGTCGGAACTACCTCTGGTATTCTATAGAGATGACCCCCCAAAGTAACAATGACACTACGGGGTCGAGACTCATAAATAGCATGGCGATTCCACATATATGGTTGGCCCAAGAGAACATCATAAACATCCAGTGGAGAAACATCACATAATACCTCGTCCTTGAAGGGTTGGATGTTGTATGACAATCGACATTGTTGGCTGACACGGAGATCTCATCCTTGGCGAAGCCACCCGATATTGTATGGTTGCGGGTGTGGTGTTGTCGACAATCCCAACTGTTTGACGACCTCTACTGAGATGAGGTTATTTTGGCTTACGCTATCAACAATAAAATGTAGCGGGGTCCCCTTCACCCACATCTGTGAATGAAAAAGGCGCCCCCCTCTTCGGGATCTGTTGGTTTTTCTGGTTGAATTTTCGCGGTTGCGACAATAGTAGTGGGGTCTCCGTCAATGATCTGTCCTTTTCAGTATTTTCAGAATCAAATTTCGAATCAGTGTTTGGCTCCTTGTCTTTGATATCGGCCACCAATGAATATTTTGAGCGACATTCATCGGTGTTCTGCCAGGGGCTTTTGTGGAAATCGCACCATTTTCTGGTGTCCTTCTTTGTCTTCCTGTGACCCTTATTTTCCTGTGTCTTGGACTAGTTTTCAGGAGACTATTTGTTAGGGATATCTTTTTCATACTTTGGTTGTTGCGGATTTGCAGACCCGAACTCCCGTTTGTTCTAGTGCTTAAATTTATGCTCAATTTTAACAACATATCGATAAGCAGCACGGACTGATGAGATGTCCATAAAATCCATTTCAGTCTAGATGTATCTGTGTAGAGCCCCACGGTATTTCAGAACCAAATGTCGCTCGGAGTCTTTGATACCCATCTTTGTGAACAAGGTATGGAAGGTATTGGTGAGCTTCAGAACTGCTTGGCCCTCTCTCTTGCCACGGTGTGGTCCATCTCATGTACTGGTCCTCATAGTTGCCAACAGGGTAATATTGTTCCTTTACCGCATCCAAAAAAAAATCCCAAGTGGGATTGGCCCCATATATTCCAGAATCCTCTGTGGAGATTTGCTCCCAGTAAGTTTCCCACCAATGTTTGACATGAGGGAGAGAGTTAAGGAGTGCGAAGGTGATCTTTTCTTTGTTGGAAAAATTGTGAACAGAGAAATAACCTTCTAGCAGAGTTAACCATTTTTCTAGGGCTTCTGCATCTATCTGTCCTTCAAATATAGGAATATCAAAATTAGCTTGTACCTTGAAAGGTGAGGTGCCACCGATATTCATTTGGATCAAGAGGATTTAGACTATTTTTGCACATTGAATGGAAATTTATTGAATGGTTGTTGTAGATGTCAGATCTTTTGAGCAAAATGAAATTTATGTGATGAATGATCGAATTCATGCGATTAGATTTCTGCGCAGTGAATAAAATTGATAATTTCTCTTGCACCTTAATCAATGTGACGAATGTTATATTTTATGTGTTTGGGATTGTTGGATTACTGAGAGGGGGGTGAATCAATAATATAGCAATTTAATCCTTTTAAACCATATAATCCAAGTGTTATATCAATGTAGCATTATCATCCAATAACTGCAGAGTAAATAAGCAATGAAAAAATGAACAATCATACACATACATGGTGTTGGCATGTTTTACAGGCAGTGTATTCTTGTCATTGATGGAAAGTACAACAACGACGATGGCTTAAGTACTGGAAGAATGTGCTAGGCGGGCACCGGAAGTATTTTGGGAAGACCCAACAGAGCAAGCTCGATAAGATCATAAGAGATAGTGCAGAGTATGTGTGTTTTTCATTGATGGAAAAGATCATGACCAGCAGCGCAGGGATAATGGCATGGCAATGGAAAGTTCAACAAGTGATCGTTGGATCCCATTCAAAAGCGTAAACTCTAGGAGTCAAGGAAGTAACTCACAACATAAAATCGCCAAATGTGAAACCATGAATTAATCTCCATTTTGAAGTTTCAGATACCGGGAGTTGGAGGTGTCTAGGACACTCACGACAAGAATGCCGAAATCGTGAAATGTAAAAACATGACTTAATTTGAGTCATTGATCAAAGCGAGATCGTGGATCGTTGATCTGACTCCATTTCGGAGTTTCAGATACAGGGAGTTGGAGGTGTCAAGAACACTCACGACAATAATGACGAAATTGCGAAATGCGAAACCACGACTTAATCTGAGTCGTTGATCAAAGGGAGATTATGGACCGTTGATCTGACTTCATTTCAGAGTTTTGGATACCGAAAGTTGGAGGAGTCAAGGAAGAAACTCATGGCAGGAACTCGTGATATGCGAAATCACGAAAAGATCTGGACCGTCGAACCATCAATATTGTGGACCATTGATCTGACTCGATTTTGGAGTTTCGACGATCACAACATGAAGAGTCAAGACTCTTCATAACAGGAGTCCTGAAGTTGCGAAATGCGAAACGCCGAAAATTTCAGGGTTCGTGACTTGGAGTGTCAAAACACTTCAACACAGAAATGTCGAAATGCCGAAATGCAAAAAGCCGAAAATTTTGGGGTTTCTGACTTGGAGTGTCGAAACACTTAAACACAGAAATGTTAAAATGCCGAAATGTGAAACGTCGAAAATTTCGGGGTTCGTGACTTGGAGTATCGAAACACTTCACCACAGAAATGCCGAAACGCCAAAATACCTTTTGGTGTAGGCTATGGTCACCGTCAGTGGTCATGTGAGAGGGAGGAGCTAGCACCAAGATAAGCTCATTTTCGGCGATTGTAACATGAAGAGTCGAGACTCTTCACCACAAGAATACCGAAATGCCAAAATGAGAAATGTGTGTTCAGAATTGGCCCCTGGTCATAACCTATGGTCACATCGACAAAGGCTCAAGGGAGGAGCTAGAACGAAGCTAATCTCCATTTCAGAGATCGTGACCTGGAGATTCGAGATGCCTCACAACAGGAATTGTCAAAATGCGAATCGCGAAAGTACCTTTTGAACAGGCATGTGGTCATCGCCTGAGGCCACATGTGAAAGGAAATGTGAAGTGCCACAGGCATAAGGCTCAAGAGGTTCACAGTGTAACTGCCATAAACCACTGATTGTTTCTGCACAGAAAAATCAAAGAGGCCTCAGTGTGATTGCCAGAGGAGCTAAAGAGTCTCAAGGCATCTGCCAGTGGAATGAAGACTGCTCATAGAGGCAATTGATAGATGGAAGAGCATTGAATCCTATAACTGCAATAAAGAGGATGAGCTCGACTATGATAGAGACTACGAAGAGTCTCGATTGCTAGACAGGTTAAGGAATCTCAGCATAACACCCAGTGATGATGAATGCATGGGTATAACTGCCAGAAAAGCTGAGGAATTGCCATGATGATCAGGAAGAGGACTCGACACAGGGAGAACATGCAGAACAGAGAGAGTGTGTTGATTCTCGAGGGAGTGAAGCGGTGGCAATGTGGAGTGGCAGTGAATATCCCGATGTGGAGAACCATGGTGGGGTGTAGAGCATGTAAAAGCATTGCGCATATAGTATGCACAAGGTGCACAGAGACTATAAGAATGCAGAACAAAGAAGAGATGAGTGTTGTTGTTGAGAGTGATCCAGGCGTGTAGAAGGAGGTAGTGTGCAGCAACTAAAATACACAGAAGAGGAATGGTGCATTGAATGGACATGGTGCACAGAGAATAAAAGGTAGAATAACAGAAAGCGCAAGGCATGTGTGTAGGAAGACAGTGAGGTAGATAGAGCAGGGCAGTGTAGCAGAACAGTGATGAGACTGGTAAGCCATTGATGAATATTATATCACTGTAATAAGTTTCAGTAGCAAATATTGATATTTTAGGGTGGTTGGGAGGTGCTAGGGAGGATTGTTGTCCTCAGAGGTTCAAGTGGGTGCTTGAACATAGGGAGTTGTAGCTTCCATATGGTTGCAGCCAAAGAAACCAGGGTGGCAGGGTGGTGCAAGGGAGAACATTGTTTCTCTGATATACAGGTTGGTGCCTGTGTAACTGGAAGCTGGTGCTTCCATCCAGTTGGTGTTGGAACTCTTAGGAAGTTTGTGCTTCCATCTAGTTGGTGATAGAACTCTTAGGAAGTTGGTGCTTACATCCAGTTGGTGCTGGAACTCTTAGGAAGTTGGTGCTGGAACTCTTAGGGAGTTGGTGCTTCCTTCTAGTGGGTGCTAGAGAAACCAAGGAGTTGGTGCTTCGTTCTAGTGGGTGCTAGGGAAACCAGGGAGTTGGTGCTTCCTTCTAGTAGGTGCTAGAGAAACCAATGAGTCAGTGCTTCCTTCTAGTGGGTGATAGAGAATCCAGAGAGTTGGTGCTCTCAGCAAGTAGCAGCTTGAAAAATAGAGGTTGTAGCCTCATTATGAGTTGGTGCTCATAAGTATGATAATTTACATAATGTAAAGATTACTTATCATATAAAGAAGAAGAGGTTTTTACCCTTTATGGGTTTCCTCAGGAAATGTCTGTCTCTGTGTATCTCATATGTGTGAATGATGTTGAATGTTCTATTTCTTACTTCCCTGCATTATTGTGATTGTCATTGAGTGCTCTGTAAATATTTTAAAATAAGCATAATTGTTTAAGCACGGTAACAATTGATTCACCCCCCCCCTCTTAGTTGTCCAACAATTTGGTATCAGAGCCAACCCCTTTTATCTAATGGTAGATCCTAGATCTTAAACATGTCAAGCCATGAAGGAAATTCAACTAATAAGTCCCTTCTGTTCAATGGAACAAACTTCGCCTTCTGGAAGGTTAGAATGAGAACACACCTAATGGCCTTAGGTGATGATGTTTGGGATGTAGTAGAGACTAGATACATAAAGCCTGTTGTTCTAGCTTCCAAGGATGATAAGTTATAATTTATCTTTAATGCTAAGGGAATGAATGTTATCTTGAATGGACTTGCAGAAGACGAGTTTGTAAAGGTGATGCATCTTCAAACTACCAAAGAAATGTGGGACAAACTCATTAGCAGTTATGAAGGTAATGAGAAGGTAAAATATGCCAAGATTCAAACCTACAGAGTACAGTTTGAAAAGATACAAATGAAAGAAGATGAAACCATTGGGAAGTATTTTCTGAGAGTTGAAGAACTGGTAAATGCAATGAAAGCACTTGGTGAAAAAATTGAGGAACCCTCTTTAGTTCAGAAAATTTTGAGATCTCTGCCAGATAGGTTCAACCCAAAGGTCTCAGCTATAGAAGAACTTAATGATATAAAGGCTTTGGCTTTTGATCAACTTCTAGGAACTTTGACTGCATATGAAATGAGGATATTTATAGATAAACCCACCTCTAGAGAAGCATCATTTAAAGAAGATAAGAATGAAGATTTTGAGCCTGATGAAATTGAAGAAAAATTCGTCAGAAGACTAAAGAAAGGATCATGCAAGTATCAAGGTAAGTTTTGCTTCAAATGTTTCAACTTTGGTAAGATAGGTCATTTGGAAAATAAATGTCCACACAAGAAACATGATCAGAACTCTGAAGGTGAAAAGAAGTTCAAACCTAAGAGATTTGGCAGAAAGAAAAGTTTATGTGTAAACGATTTTAACTCTTCAAAAGACACAAATAGTGACTCCTCACATGAAGATAAGGACAATGACTTAATGCTTATGGCCTGAGATGATTATGATAATAAAATCACAGGAAGTGAGGCTAATGAAGAAGAAGTTGTGGTTGATATGGAAGGATAATTGATCAGTGCACTGGAAGAGATTGAGAGACTCGGAATTAAGAACAGAAAGCAAAAACAATTGTTGATACAGTTTGAGAAAGATAGTAAACAACCCGATGAAGACTTTTCCCTGCTAAAAGTGGAATTATAAGAGGCAAAGAAAATCAAGGAAATTCTGAAACAATAGTTATCAGAAAACAAGGCAAGATGTAAAGCTCTGGAAGAAGAAGTAGTGAAAACTAGGAAAGAGTTGGAGAAGTTTCAAGCCTTGTATCATTAGAATATGTCAAGTATCAAAGCCTCAGAAGGATTAGTCACCATTTTGAATCAGCAAAGGAATCCAAAGTTGAAAACAGGGTTGGGTTATGAAGAGGGATCAAGTAGTGGTCATCCAAGCAACAAAGACTTCATCAAGTTTGTCAAATCTACAACCAATGACGACAACAAACCTACAGAAACAAAGGAATATAATCAACCGCCCAGGAGGAGTAAAGAAAAAAGGTGCCAGAATTGAATCCATAGAACAAGGAAATAATACACTCCCTGGTCAAGGAAATCATCAGGATGGAAGAAATCGATTTGCTCAAAGAAGATAACCATTTTCTAGGTACCAAGAATTTTTCTATGGATATTGTTTCTATTGTTCTAACTTTGGTCACAAAGCTGTAAATTGTTCCTTAAGACTTAGACATGAGCAATTAATATTTCCAAGGAATAAATATCTGCCACACCAAAGAATGATACAGCCAAGTAACAAATCATCACAGATTGCAAATTTCCAAATTAAGTCTAGAGACATGCAACTGAGGAGGTCAAGAAATAATAAATAGTCAATGAGTAGACAACGCTACAACAATAACTTTGACCTATTGAACAATGAGATTGAATGCTATAACTGTCACAACTTTGGCCACAAAGCTGCAAACTGCCATCTGAAGAATTACAAATCAGATCCAAGGATAAAGTTCTTAGATAGAAAGGCCAGCACATGGAAAAGGAAATATAGGGAAAAGGTGGTCTAGCACTTTCAATTCAAAAACAAAAGGCCTCTAGGAATATAGACAGTGGATGTTCCAAGCACGTGACTGGAGACAAGGATAAGTTTATGTCAATAAGTAAAAGAAAAACAGGAAATGTGATCCTTGAAAATGATGAACCAGGTAAAATGAAGGATAGAGGGATGGTGATTTTGAGTAATGTCAAAGGCGATGCCCAATACATTTTGCTTGTGGATGGTCTGAAACATAATTTGCTTAGTACAAGTCAAAAGTGTGATAGAGGCAGTGAAGAGGTGTTCACGTCCAAAGAGTGTAAGGTAAATGTAAACTTAGGACAAGTGGTGAATAAAGGCATAAGGACAATTAATGATGTTGATATTGAATCCTTCCCTGCAAGTAAAGAAGAAGACACAGATACAATAAAAGAATGTTCAGTTAGCATCTATCCCATGGAAGAAGTAGAAGAAGAATCATGTCATAAGATGGAAGCTGAAGTTTTGAAGGTTGAAAAGTCAAACACCCAAAGCAAGTTCTTAAACAGCTCCATGACCCTGGATAAGCTCTTGGATAGTCAAAGATCACCAAATGATAAATCTGGTATTGGATACAACAAGGAAGAAATCAATACTCTTAAGAAACCTAATACAGGTCCTTCATCTTTGAAAAAGAAAAGCAGGTATGAGAGTGGTTGTAGCGGTTTTTTCTTATGATTGAATATGGTCATAAAATCCTTGGATTGTATGCATCATGGAAGAAAAATGAAATTGCAGTAATAGAGACTGATGAGAATCAATGGGGAGATCCAAGGTTTATTTAAAAAGTACAAGCTACAATTACGCAGTGTTTCAGTAGGACAACAACATCTTCAACAACAACATTTTGTTTTACAAAATGATATACATGACATCCTGTAGAGATAACAAGAGGAAAGACCTTGTCAAAGAAAGCTAAACTTTTAGGAACAAAGGGGGAAAATAGTCAGAAGCAGAGAGAACAGTGACAGGGGGATTCATCCAATTATGAAAAGAAAAGGTTGATGAAGGAGTCCCAGTAAGAGAGGTGAGCAATATTGAGTATTCTACGGAGGATCAGCGGAAGCTGAAGATGAACAGGTCCAAGAATTAGAAGGAGAAGACTCTGGTTTAGATACAAATATTCTGTAGGCCTCAAATAAGAGAGTCCATACTGTCAGGGGGAGTTTGTGTTGGTTTAATATCTTATACCACATAAAAATACTGCAACAACTTAGGGGGAGTTTGTTTTCTTTGAAATTGATGTCAAAGGGGGGGAAAAGAGTATGGGTGCCTTTGTTGTCATCAATGCCAAAGGGGGAGATTGTTGGCATGTTTTACAGGCAGCGTATTCATGTCATTGATGGAAAGTACACCAACAATGATGGCTTAAGTACAGGAAGAATGTACCAGGTGAGCACCAGAAGTATTTTGGGAAGACACAACAGAGCAAGCTCGATAAGATTAGAAGAGATAGTGCAGAGTATGCATGTTTGTCATTGATGGAAAAGATCACAACCAACAGTGTAGGGATAATGGCATGGCAATGGAAAGTTCAACAAGTGATCATTGGATCCCATTCAGAAGTGTAAACTCCAGGAGTCAAGGAAGCAACTCACGGTAGAAAATCATGAAATGTGAAACCACGACTTAATCTCCATTTCAGAGTTTCAAGTACCGGGAGTTGGAGGTGTCTAGGACACTCACGAAAAGAATTTTGAAATCGCAAAATGTGAAACCATGACTTAATCTGAGTCGTTGATCAAAGGGAGATCGTGGACCATTGATCTGACTCCATTTTAGAGTTTTGGATACCAGGAGTTGGAGGTGTCAAGAACACTCACGACAAGAATGACGAAATTGCGAAATGCGAAACCATGACTTAATCTGAGTCATTGATCAAAGGGAGATTATGGACCGTTGATCTGACTTCATTTCGGAGTTTAGGATACTGGGAGTTGGAGGAGTCAAGGAAGCAACTCATGAAAGGAACTCGCGATATGCGAAATCATGAAAAGATCTGGACCGTCGAACCATCAAGATTGTGGACCGTTGATCTGACTCAATTTTGGAGTTTCAGCGATCACAACATCAAGAGTCGAGACTCTTCATCACAGGAGTCTCGAAGTTGCGAAATGAAAAACACCAAAAATTTTGGGGTATGTGACTTGGAGTGTCGAAACACTTCAACACAGAAATGTCGAAACGCCGAAAATTTCGGGGTTCATGACTTGGAGTGTCGAAACACTTCAACAAAGAAATGCCGAAATGTCGAAATGAGAAACGCCAAAAATTTTGGGGTTCGTGACTTGGAGTGTCGAAACACTTCACCACAGAAATGTTGAAACGTCGAAATGCGAAACGCCGAAATACCTTCTGGTGTAGGCTGTGGTCACCATTAGTGGTTATGTGAGAGGGAGGATCTAGCACCAATCTAAGCTCCTTTTCAGCGATTGTAACATGAAGAGTCGAGACTCTTCACCATAGGAATGTCGAAATGCCGAAATTCCCAAATGAGAAATGTGTGTTCAAAATTGGCCCCTTTTCATAACCTATGGTCACATCGATGAAGGCTCAAGGGAGGAGCTAGCATGAAGCTAATATCCATTTCAGAGATCGCGATTTGGAGAGTTGAGATGCCTCACAACAAGAATTGTCGAAATGCGAATCACGAAAGCACCTTCTTAACAAGCGTGTGGTCACTGCCTGAGGCCACATGTGAAAGGAAAGGTGAAATGTGCCAAAGGAATAAGGCTCAAGAGGTTCACAGTGTAACTTCCAGAAACCACTGATTGTTTCTGCACAGAAAAATCAAAGAGGCCTTGGTGTGATTGCCAGAGGAGCTGAAGAGTCTCAAGGCATCTGCCAGTGGAATGAAGACTGTTCATAGAGGCGATTGACAGATGGAAGAGTGTTGAAGCCTGTAATTGCAACAGAGAGGATGAGCTCAACTATGATAGGGAAGACGAAGAGTCTCGATTGCTAGACAGGCTAAGGAATCTCAGCATAACACCCAGTGATGATGAACACATGGGTATAAACGCCAGAAAAGCTGAGGAATTTCCATGATGATCAGGAAGAGGACTCGAAACTAGGAGAACATACAGAACAGAGAGAGTGTGTTGATGCTCGAGGGAGTGAAGTGGTGGCAATGTGGAGTGGCAGTGAATATCCTGATGTGGAGAACAATGGCGGGGTGTAGAGCATGCAGAAGCATTGCGCATATAGTATGCACAAGGTGCACAGAGACTATAAGAATGTAGAACACAGAAGAGATGAGTGTTGTTGTTGAGAGTGATTTAGGCGTGTAGAAGGAGTCAGTGTGCAGCAGCTGAAATACACAGAAGACGAATGGTGCATTGAATGGACATGGCACACAGAGCATAAAATGAAAAAGAAAAGAAATCGTAAGGCATGTGTGCAAGAAGACAGTGAGGCAGATAGAGCAGGGAAGTGTAGCAGAACAATGATGAGACTCGTAAGCCATTGATGAACATTATATCAATGTAATAAGTTTCAGTAGCAAAGATTGATATTTCAGGGTGGTTGGAAGGTGCTAGGGAGGAATTTTGTCCTAAGAGGTTCAAGTGGGTGCTTGAACACAGGGAGTTGTAGCTTCCATCTGGTTGCAGCCAGAGAAACCAGGGTGGTGCAAGGGAGAACATTAGTTCTCTGATATACAGGCCGGTGCCTGTGTAACTGGAAGTTGGTGCTTCCATCCAGTTGGTGCTGGAACTCTTAGCAAGTTGGTGCTTCCATCCAGTTGGTGTTGGAACTCTTAGGAAGTTGGTTCTTCCATCCATTTGGTGTTGGAACTGTTAGGGAGTTGGTGCTTCCTTCTAGTGGGTGCTAGAGAAACTAGGGAGCTGGTGCTTCCTTCTAGTGGGTGCTAGAGAAACCAGGGAGTTAGTGCTTCCTTCTAGTGGGTGCTAGAGAAACCAGGGAGTCAGTGCTTCCTTCTAGTGGGTTCTAGAGAATCCAGAGAGTTGGTTCTCTCAACAAGTAGCATCTTACAAAAAAGAGGTTGTACCCTCATTATGAGTTGGTGCTCATAAGTATGATAATGTACAGAATGTAAATATTACTTATCATATAAAGAAGAAGAGGTTTTTACCCTTTATGGGTTTCCTCAGGAAATATCTGTCTCTGTGTATCTCATATGTGTGAATAATGTTGAATCTTCTATTGCTTACTTCCCTGCATTATTGTGATTGTCATTGAGTGCTTTGTAAAGAGTTTAAAATAAGCATAATTGTTTAAGCACGGTAACAAATGATTCACCCCCCCACTTTTAGTTGTCCAACACACAGTACACCAATTTTTTACGTGGAAACCCAAAGCGGGAGAAAACCAACGAATGTTTTTTCTTATATGTCTTGAAGAATTACATTCATTGGAAGCATCAATTTCCTTTGTTTTCTAGCTGCAACTGGAAGGAGGCTAAAAACCCCTAGTTTCTTAGGCTACAACTTGAGGGAAGATCCAACTCCCTAATTATCTGGCTACAACCAGAAGGAGGCTACAACCCCCTATGTTCTCCGGCTACAATCGTAAGGTGGATATAACCACGTGTCCTTTCCTCGTCCAAAATCCCTGACGTATAAGTAGAATGATGGAACCACTATCACACTATCACTGTGAGATATACTCTCACTAAGATCAATCACCAAGACAACTCTCAAATATGTGCATCAACCAATTATAACACAACAACTGAATTGTTTACCACGATACTTGGATATGTTTCCTCAATGGAATAGCAATTTCACGGTTTGAATCGTTCTAGAAAAAATGTTATTGCAAAAATGGTGAGATGACTTGTAAATAACATACCTTAGAAAGCAACATCAAAATAATTTATCCTTCCTTGAATTTTGGCTTTCTTTTCTTCACCTTTCCTCAAAAATTCATCTTATATGTCCTTTGGTTACCTCAGGAACCTATAGGTATTCAATATGCTCAAGTGTGTCTAAAATGAGAGAGCCTTGCCTCTTATTTATACTCTCCAAGTAACTTCCTTAAAAACATCTTCTAGGTCACTTTGCCCACTTTCCTTATTTTAGGGTTAACCCACTTCTAATTTCTCCATTAAATTTATTATTTAAATAATTTATTTTGTATTCACTCTGAATTATAGTAAACTCATCAATTCATTTTATTATTTACCTTTTAAAATCTCTTAAACCACTTTGACTACTTTGACCTTTTGGGGCTTCTAGATGACATATGAAGGTCCTCCAACTTCGTAAGGCCATAACTCTCAATCCATGAGGAGTTATGTGACATTACACATACCACCAGAAATGGAATGACATGTAATATCCATATAGAATAGTATTACCTGAAAATATATCAAAACTCATACTGTTATCCATCAAATAAACTTGGGTCCATTACCCAAACCTGGGTTCTCCAACTTCTCATGGTCATAACTCTCTAACCGTGAGGAGTTATGTGACGTTCCACATACCACTAGAAATGGCATGAAAAACACTATCCATCTAGGATATTTTCACTGAAAAATTCACTAACCTTTATCTCATTATTCCACAAATAATCATGTGTTCTCTAACCATACTTCTAGCATAACTCAATCCGCAAAGTGTCTTCCCATGAGGGATTTCACCATAAGGGGACCACTTTGGAGTTCATCCATTTGTACTTATTAGCAACCATGACAAGACAATAATGAGTCATCTTTACATCAAACAAACTTGGGTCCATTACCCAAACCTTTGTGCTACTGGAATTCGCTATCGTACTTTTTCCAAGGGTTGACATCAATCTATAATATCGCTCTCCAATAGTTGACATCAATGACAATGAACAATCCATACCAACTATCCATCAAACTAAGCCAATTTTCTGACAATCTCCCCCTTTGACATTGATGGCAACACCAACATTGATGGCAACACTTAGTCGTGATAACATTCATGCTTATACTCTTTATCAATGTTTCTATCTCTCCCCCTTTGACATCAATGGAAAAGGGTATGTCCCATTGGGGTTGCTCCCCCTAACTGGACTCTCCTTGGGGATGCTCCCCATGTCTACGTGCCTTTGATTTTTATTTGTGTTTATAATCCTCTGATTACTCTCTTTCCTTTCATATGAATAATATCTCGCCCTTTGATAAAGGGTATCACTCTGAAGTCATATCTCTCATTCTTCCTTTGTGACAATCGCTCCCCTTGGAAACATGCCTCTATGCTCTCTCTCCAGGAATTTACCTTTTGAATCTGATAAATATCTCCCCCTTTGTCCTATTTATGGTACTTCCTCATGTGCATCTAAGACATATAAGATAAGCATTCAAAATTATTCATTTTGGAGTAGAAATTACTCCTAGTCTATGGCGAAGATACTCAAAGGATTACCATGGAAGTGGTTTTGTAAAGATGTATGCCACTTGTTCTTTTGTTCACACATATTCAACTCTGATGTTCTTCTCTGCAACCTGTTCCCATAGAAAGTGATAATTGATTGGAATGTGCTTCATCTTGGAGTTCATCATTGGGTTTTTGAGATACTGATGGTGCTTGTATTATCGCAATAGATTGGAATGGGCTCATCATACTCAACCTGTATATCTGTCAAATTTTGTTTCATCCAAAGAGCCTGTGTACAACATGGTGCTACTGCAATATACTCTACCTCGGTTGTAGATAAAGATACTGATGATTGTTTCTTTATTAACCATGATACTAAACACTCACCCAAGTAGAACGTTGTTCCACTAGTGCTTCGTCAGTCATCGATGCAACCTGCCCAATATGAATCTGTGTAGGCAATAAGTGATACATCCTTTCCTTTTGGATACCATAATCCAAAATCTTATTTTCCTTTGAGATATCTAAAAATACTCTTCACTGCTAATAAATGCGATTCCTTTGGTGTTGCTTGAAATCGTGCCACCTGTCCAACTGCCTGCATTACATCTGGTCTGGATGTTGTCACATATAGTAAGCTACCAATAATTAACCTGTATTGCCTCTGGTCTGTAGACTTTGAATCATCATCTTTGCTCAAATTGCAACTGGTTTGCATAGGAGTGGTAACTGGTTTGCAATCTTCCATTACGAACCTCTTTAGCATTTCTCTGATATACTTAGTTTGAGAAATAAAAATTCCTTGGTTTCTTTGACATATATGAAGACCCATAAAGAAGGATAGTCCTCCAAGTAATGACATTTCAAATTCATTATGCATATCCTTTGCAAATTTCTGGCTTAACCTGTCATTAGTACTTCCAAAACAATATCATCAACATAAATTTCAATTAATAAAATATTACCTTGAGTTACCTTGATGTAGAGGTTGTTGTCTGCGCTTCCTTTCCATAGTTCGTAGGGAGTTTTGTCATTTTTGTTTCTGAGCATTACTCTATTTTGAATGTGAAATGATGTATGCATTACATGTGTCCAAAAAACATCTTTCAATTTGGAATCCATTAGCATTGTTCAAGCCATTTCCTATGTAATTATCATCAATTATGACAATGTTCAATTTTCTTTGAACCAATCTATGAATCCATTCTGTCATCCACTATCATATATCTATCCAAACCTGTTAAGTGTTCTTACGAATCCATCTATGTCCATACTTTCCAAGACTCTGCTTGTGTAATTGTCCATAATTTTGACCCATTTATCACTACAATATCATGAAGTCTTGATTAATCTATCAAACTGTACTTTTGCTAATTGATTGCTCCGAATATGTCTTCTCAAAATCTGCAAGTTGCTCGAAGGATGGTTCTGTTTATTAAGGTTGGTTGTCATTGATGTCAACCCTTGAAGAAAGCCCCATAGCACAAAGGTTTGGGTAATGGAACCAAGATTGTTTGATGTAAATATGTCTCATTATTTTTTTTTCATGGTTGATAAGAAGAAAATATGGATGAACTCCGAAGTGGTCCCCTTATGGTGAAAGCCCTCACAGGAAGATGCTTTGTGGAGTAAGAGAACCCATGCTTAATTGTGGAATAATGAGATGAAGGACTGTGAATTTGTCAAGGTAAATATCCTAGATGGATATTTCTTGTCATGCCATTTCTGGTGGTATGTAGAACGTCACATAACTCCTCATGGTTAGAGTTATGACCATGTGAAGTTGGAGAACCCAGGTTTGGGTAATGGACCCAAGTTTGTTTGATGGATAATAGTATGATTTTTTCTATATTTGAAGTTAATACTATTCTATATGGATAGTACATGTCATTCCATTTCTGATGGTATGTGTAATGTCACATAACTCCTCACGGTTTTAGAGTTACGGCCTTACGAAGTTGGAGGACCCTCATATGTCATTTAGAAGCCCCAAAAGGTCAAAGTAGTCAAAGTGGCTTAAAAGATTTTAAAAGGTAAATAATAAAGTGAACTGATGTGTGAATTATAATTCAAATTGAATACAAAATAAATTATTTCAATAATAAATTTAATGGAGAAATTAGA
>ML798079.1:153558-169580 GCA_009831015.1 Picea engelmannii
TTTAGAAAAAAAACTTGGTAGGAAAATGGATAGTGGCACATGTAGAGGATCCATTTTCTACACTTTATATGTTGAATGACCACATACTACTAGAGTGTTATCAAATACATTTATCCTTGATATTGAATTACATCAAACCTAGAATGGTGGTTTGATGATGACATGGCATAACTGGTAGGGTAAAGTGGATATCCAAATCATTTACTATCTTTCTATAATATTTTTTCTAAATTGAGGTTTGTAATAGTTTTTTTATATGGTGGAATGCATTTGGTTTGAACATGTATTATGATCTAACCGAATTGAATTTAATGTAAATGATATCAAACTTGGGTATATTATTATTCTAATATATTTAATTTCACATCAAAAATTAAAATATAAATATAAGTGAGGCTTACAACAAAGGGAAGAGAGAATTTAGTTGACATAAAGGGATGAGAGAAGTGAGTGGACTTGATCTTGAATCAATATATTGAAAATTCAAAATTAATAATATCAAACTAAGATATATGAGATATATGGATATGTAAATATATTTAATATCATATAAAAATGAAACATAAAGGGGAGAAAGACTTACTACAAGAGTGATGGGAGAAATCAACTAACTTGGGGTATGATAGATTTTAGTGGATTGGGAATAAATCAAACTTAATAGATTTTAGTGGATTTGGGAATAAATCAAACTTAGTGGTGTGATACCATGTACATATTTATATTCTTTTTTAATTTTATAAAAGGTAAATAGATATAATTAATATTTAAAGTGAAGAATTAAACCCATATTCTTATTAATTAAAGTGTAAAGTGAATAATTAAATCTATATTCTCATTAATTAAAGTGTACATAATTTCATGCGAAATTCTAAATTTAGTCTTCTTCTTTTTTTTTCTTTTTGTCACTCATGCTTCTTTTTATCTAACACACTAGTGTTGTCATACAATATAGGAGCACCATGATTTGGGTGTTGTCATACAATATAGGAGCACCACGATTTGGGTGTTGTCATACAATACAATATAGGAGCACTATGATTTGGAAAAGGTTGTAAGAAGAAACCTTCTACAAAACCTTTATTATTATCAAACCTAAAATAAAATAAAATAAATCATTTTAATGTAATTTGTCTTATATTTCCCTAGGAATCAAGGTTATCCATATCTATATTAGGGAATTAGTTCATCATTTCAATATTGAAGCACTTCGATATGCACACACACACATAGTTTCTTCACTAAGGTGAACCTAATGGGTTATTTTAATCAATTGTCATCAATGTTGTTGGGCTATTTGGATCGTTTTGTGCTAGCAGGTACCCAGTTCAAATCCCCCTAGGTTAATCACACTAAATTACATCATCATGTTTACTAGGGATGACATCTATGAATGTGGGGGAACACCCTTTATGTCCATAAGGTTTTCCTTGTGAAGAAAGGTCCTCCTTTGGTGTTTTAAAATATTTATCACATTAGTGCTCTACAATATATTTTACACTAGTAATATAACATTTTCTACATGCATCATTGCTTCAATAGATTGGAGATGAAACAATAATCCCAAATTTCCTAAGAACATTGGTTCTTTATATGAAATGGGGATGCATTGGTGATATAATGTAGATATGAAACAATAAATTAGAAAATTGGACCAATAATGATGTGGAAACATTTGACGTATATAAAAAAAGTGCACCAATCCTTCACGTAAATATGGGAGAATTGGTGTATATATCTCATTTGGAGCACCAATGATTTGGGCATACTAGAAATCATCATCTCTTCAGAAAAAAGGGTGTTCCAACACCCATGCCTATTGACAATGTACCTATTTTGATTAAGTGTAGTAGTATAGGTCACTTATATATATGCACCACATAGGCTACAATTTATAGTGCTCTCATATCAATAGTGCACAAGTGTCCCATATCTATGTAGGAACAATGAAAAAAAAAAAAGTTTTGCAAAGATCTCCACCCATTGGGACAAAACATCTATAAAATTATTCACTTTTAGTTGTGGATGTTTTAGTAGAGATTTAAATAAAAAATAAAATAAAATATCCCATAGGTTAACATTGAAAACCTCCACAAAATCAAGTTTTGCTAGTAGTGAACACGTAGTGAAAAACTTCTATGTAATGGTTCCAATTATTTTTGTTTTGTTTTTTCGTCAAGTGAAATATAAGGTTATGATTGTGGGATCTAATTTATTTTTATTTCTAATTCATGTTAAATAAGTTAGAGGCTTTGATATTGGAGGAGAGTGGAAAGGGAAGTGCTTCATCCACATAATACATGTTTGATATGTACACCAACCACCTTTTATTTGGTTGTGTTGGTTTCCTTAGTGCAGAAATTAATGTTGCAAGTTGCTCATGTCCACACACATAAACACACATATTGTACGATCCTACATGACTTAAAAATGGAATGATAATTTCAAGAATGTAAACAATCAATCTATGACGATCTATCATAACTCATTTCTCTATAGTAACCTTCCAAAATTCGTCTGTAGATTTGGTCATTTAGACTTGGGATGGATCAATATGTAATGATAATCCCAATAAGAACAAAATCTACACAATTTCACCAAAACAAATATGTACAATATGTCATTTTGCAAAAACCCACATTCTGAAATAATACCAATAAGTTATGATGTTACATTTACTAGAGATTTAATATGCGAAAAAATGACCATGCATATTATGGAGTGGAAAGAGAAACTTTTCCATCTTTCCAACATCTCCTTGCTAAATTATAGGGATTAAGATTCATTTTGAACTATGTTTCTTTGTATGTATAGATTGATAAAATATACCACTTCTTATGAAATGCACTTGTAATGAAAGAGATGTGCATTGTTCATGATATCTCATTTGAGAATTTATTAGTTCTATAAAAATATCGAGTCAAAGTAGTAACTTTGAGAGTTGTAGTTATTTTTGTATTTTATCATGAATTTTTTTTTTCTATTTTATCATGAACAATTTCATGCAATATTATTTTCCTTCATTCCCATTCTCAATTTAACCAATTTATTTAAAGAATGTAATGTTTACCACAATGTTGATTTTATTTTTAGAAATTTTGTAATACTCTAAAAAAATTGTAACTTATATACATCTCAAAACTTCACACAACTTAGAAGAACATGTTCAATATTAAGGACAGAAAAATAAACTTGAAAAAACATGTTCAATACTAAGAAAAAAAAATATCGAATAAAAATCACATCTTTGAACCTAGCATTGATAAATTGCTCTATTCAAAATTTAAAAAGTCCATAGGAGACCATGGAAAAACTGCACTCCAACCATTTACATTTAGTAATATATCTTGACAACTTGATAATCTCTATCACCTAGTTATATCACCATGGTTTTTTTTATCTAAGCACATTTTAGTAAGAAAAAATTATATGTAAATATATGTTATATGTAAATCAATTAAGATTGTATGTAAATATATGTTATATGTAAATCAATTAAGATTATATAAATGAATTCCACTAAAAAATGTCTACTTAAATGAGCTTCTTACTTGTGTGCTTATTTATTTGAGGAAAAATAATATAATCTTATTATTAAATATGGCTATTTTTATGAAAAATCATTCTATAACTACAATATCTCCACATTAACGTATCCCACATTTACACATGGTTTATATGTAAATATCATTACATATATGTTTGAGAAAATATAACACAATCCTATTAATTTTGTTATTTCTGAAAAATCATTTTACCCACTATCTTATAATTGAGAAAAGAAAATTTTCTAACTCCTCCCATGGTGTTTATGTGTGATTAAAATGTTGTTATTGCAGTAGTAATGATTTTATTAAACGAAAAGTTGAAACTAAAGGATCTAGTGGGAAGTACCCAAAATTACAAATAAACTAAACTAAAATGTTGTTATTTCAGTAGTAATGATTTTATTAAACGAAAGGTTGAAACTAAAGGATCTGATGGGAGTGGGAAATACCCAAAATTTCAAATAAACTAAACTAAAATGTTGTTATTGCAGTAGTAATAATTTTATTAAACGGAAGGTTGAAACTAAAGTATCTGATGGTACTGGGAAATACCCAAAATTTCAAATAAACTTTGTTGGTAAAGAAATGCCAAATTTTAGATATTGAGAAATCCATGTAATTTGCATATATATCATCCTTGTGTTACAAGGTATACCAAAAATGTTAAGCTCAATTTTAAAATGACAGAGCTTAAGAAGCGTCCATATCTTCCTGAATGACAGAGATTAAGAAGCGTCCATATGTTCCTCACGTGCCTTCACCGCCTACCTTATGCTGCAAACATTATGTTTAAGACAAGATATGGAAAACATGAAGCCTCACAATTACCCTCCACATGTACATTATTACACCCAAACCCTGTTTGCATTCATGCAATTAATAGAAAAGCTGGGATGCCCAGGATCAGTAATGGACCAAAAAACACTCAGGTAAAAGCAACCATTATGATGTAATATTGGCGACAAAGATAAGGCCATGCAATAACAAGATAAAGGAATGTCCAGTATCAAACTCGGATATAGAGAATTTAAAAGACACTACAAAAACACCAGATATTTTCCAACCTTTATATTGGACTTATTAACCGCTGATGATAAAAGTCTTCACAGAGAATCTATGATCTAGAGTTTACAATACAATAAAGTGAATATCTGGTTATTTAAAGTACAAGGAGGTGAAGATCTGGTAATACACTGAGACTTGGAGATGATAGTATTTTCTACATTAACGGTTAATACTTCATCAGATTTACTTAAGGTGCCGATTTGTTGTGAATGGGGGGTTTTTTCTGAGCAGGAGTGTAATCCATGTCTGTAATCTCTGTAGTATCATCTGGTGTTGGTGACTCTGAAGTTGCATATGGATCTGAGAAAGGCTGAGACACTTGTAGAGAGACTGGACTTGTAGGGATGTGCTTATTTGAACCTACACCAGGATTATTAGCCATAGTATCAGATAATATTTGCTTCTTGAGAACCTCCCGCAGTGATATCCTCTTATGTAGATTGTGGTAAAGGCTGCTTAGCAATGATTTCAGAGATGTCACCCTGACTTCCTTTCCAGTTATCTGGTAGGGTACAGTAGAGCAGACAAAAAGTTGTCAGACTTGATTTTGTAACTTTTATGTCTTCCAGCTTTAACCCTAACCCTAATATTTTAGGATGCATGAGATGGACCTTGAAAGTAAATAAATAAATTCCAATTTGTAGATGTTGATGCGGTATAATATGTGTGAGTAGTAAGTACAATACCTGTAAGTTCAGTTGATGCTGTCCTGATCCAGTGTTGACAACTTTTATTGCACTGACTGGTGTCCTCGTGGAAGCCAGTGATCCTGCAGGAAAGCACAACATTATCTATTAGAGTGTGTCAGCAGCAGCTATATATCCATTCCTCTCTTCTCTGTAGCTGTCCGGTCACAACATACTAACTAATCAACGAAATTGAAAAATAAACAGACAAAATATTGAAGGAATGCCATATAGTTAAAAGACAAAGCACATAAAGACGCAAAAAGAATAAATATTTAATTGAAAAGCATAACAGTTCAGCGCAGATTTAGCGGATTCACAGTATATAATCATAAAACATGCATGAAATCAAGCTTCAATATGTCCGATAAATAATCAGAATAACAAGCACTGGCTGTTCAGAGGCAATGCGCCGTGCAGTACTAAAATGGTACACAGGAAAAATACATATGGATCGATCACACTCTAGAATACAGTAAAGAACAAATCATGACGTAGTCGAATCGTACACAATGCTAAACGAAAAATATTGATTATAGTGTGTAGTTTTCTCAACTCATAGCATATTGAGTTAGTGTTATGATATCAATAACGAATCTAATATTACAACTATCACCGTTGTTCTTACATTTTGCCCTCCCGAATGGGGCAACAACTATATGTAAATGCATTCAATAGAATTTTTCTCTTAGAAATGTGTACAGGAAAACTCCCGATTCCTTCTTGCTTAGCTCTAGCTAGCATTTACAGATATATACTTCTCATAAGTAGTCATTTTATGTATATAAATATATTTCTCCCATCTCGTCCCTGACCATCTGTAACAGTAAGTAGGTAGTGATGGACAACTAATCTTCCATTCCGTACTGGACCTGGACTTGGACCTGAAGGCTCAGTGGTGCTTAGGGTTGTGAGTTTTAGGTCCACTGTAATCAACGTGAAAACTAGGTTTCTCGTATATCTGACGAGGTGTTACTTGCATACTTGCTGCAAGTAAGTTATTCGGCTCATTTGCAGTCATGCTTTTCCGTTCATTTTGTGTAGATATATGGTTCAAGCTGGCACCTGACAACAACAACTCATGATGATCATTTGCAATCCCTGCTCTAATCTTAGAGGCCAGATCTCTGTCAGGCACATGCAGACTGTCATCTGATTCACTACGTTTTGCTTGCAATCTGCTATGCTCCTCTTTCTCCGACTCTGTCAATCCTCTCCCCACTGATCCTCTCAGTAATTTCCTGCTCACTATTTCCTGCAATGGCAACGCAAAAACATTAGGGATATGAATTTAGAACTAGTATCCTTCCATCTGACATAATTAATTACAATTCTGTGTTGGCACGGCACTACTTGTTTCAAATTCAAAGCATGCGGATGCCATATATCACACCTACTAACAACAAAATTTCCCCTAGATCTAGCAGTTTCTTCATAACCACGTCTAAAAGCCTTTGCCAAAATATTGTGTACTGTATACACATCATACAGTGCAAGTCTTCATCTTCTAAAAACATAAAACAATAAGCTGCAGACATTAACATCGTACGTATCCATAGCTAGGAGCTGTGTAGAAACTTACATTATTCTCTCCAGAGGATTGCCCGAGCAATTCATCAACTCTAGAAGCAACTGGATACTCCAGTGGTAACGTGTTCTCTGCATGTATATTACCCTCTGCAAGAGGCCACACAGTGATGATCCCCACGTTAGAAAACACACTAAATAAACTTACCCTAATTGCATATGTCCCAAAGTTAGAGAACCAAAATTTCTGCTTAAGATCTTTTAAATCTGATAGCATAGATACAGTGAATGAATGATGCTGATTTCTCAAAAGCCTCAACCATATATATATATATAGGGTTTACCTTCAGTATTAGTGTATGCTGCCTGTATTGAGCTGCATGCAAGTAAAAGCAATCCCAAGAATGCAGCCATGAATTTATACCCCATATTGATGATGATTATTCCAAGATGCCGGGAAACCTAGATCACCAAAACGATGAATCCCAAGTGATTGATCTGAAAATATTATCAGCAGACTACCAGGTGTGAAGGCTCTGAAATGACTTGATGAAGTTCTGGTCAATACATTGCCACGAAGTCTCCTTAAAGGCTGTGTACAAGTGTGTTTGTGTATACCCCATGCCCCCTCATAGCATTATATAGAGCAGGAATGGAGGAGTAACAGTGACCTCGGATCCCACAAACACCAAAATGCAGCATTCATGAAAACTTCAGCTGCATTTACATACGGAAACCGTGTGTACACTACACTTGCCCAATGTCTGATATGATAAGACGTACTTGTATCGATGCTCCTTTCTTTGTCTCTAATTATCAGATGCACCTTCACACCTTGTTCTTATGCTACTCTGAATGCAAGGCGCAGAAGCAACTGTACCGCATGTCAAAAGCGACTTTGTGGTTCTTTTCCCCGTTTTACCTTTGAGAAGACGCAAGTTAGGTCTAATATATAAGGCAACTTAAGGCCAGAGGTTATGGGATTATGAGGATGCTACAGTGCCACCAAGGGCTTTAAATTATTTCTAACTAATTAGGGAGCTTTGGCCAATTTTTAGCCTTAAAAAACAAGGAAAAAACATTGCAACATCATGGGATCCCACCAGTGTGTCGTGATTCACTACTTTGGTCTGCAATCCCAATCAAAGCAGACCTGGTATTAATTCCCTAACTAGGGATGGACAGAGAAGGAGCTCTGTCTTGTCTCTAGCTTGTTGCGCAGTCTCTACCTCTCGTTGAATGTCCCCCCGTCAGTCAATAATTATCTTACGTTCCTAACAAATTCTCCCTATATAAAACTAATGCGATTATTGAAGAAATGAGGGTTAAATAGTGCAATTGTCTTAATGTCTCTCGGACAAGAAAGGGATATACAAATATCCTTTGTATTAATATATTACAAATTTCATATAATAATGTTGGTTTTACCATTTGATTGTCAGTTAATCGAGGGCATCTCAAGTAGCATGGGAACATTTTGGAATTTGGATCTCGAGATGTGTATTCAACAACTTTGGCCGCTTATCTCGAGGACACGAGCTCATGACTCTGGACTCTCTCACTAGTTTAAACGGAAACCTTTATACCATAATAATTGCCAAATAACAACTTTTTTCCAGACTACATTAGTTTTCAAATTTATAATTCTTCCTTGAAACACTTTTCCCCATTTTTTAACGTCTTAAATTTCTTCATGTTTAAGTTGGAGGAAACACTCCAGAGCGTTTATCACAAAAATGGCATATTTAATTGGAGTAGGTTATTGGTGGAGATTTATTCTTGCGTAGTTTTGAACAGCATGCATTCCTTTGTTATAGAATAAACTCAAAAGCTTTTATGGTCATAAAGTTATTATGGCCGAATAGGTGGCCGAATAGGAGGCCAAGGATATGGGTGTCTGTTAATAAAGTAGGTGGAAAATCCAGACGAGGAATGAATGTTTTGGGTCCAAAAAAAAATGAATGCTTTTTCGATTTATGGTGTTACAACGTCCTTTTTTAATATTTAGACAGAGAGACTGAGATTTGATTTATTACAATGTATGTGTAGGCCAGGAGGAAAACGTGGATTCGAAATCGTAACTAGGGTTAGTAGAAGAAGCGTGAATAGTTTTGAGAGGAGTGGGTTAACTCGAGCAATCTTTTCTGTTATTTTTTTTGACAGGGTTTTTCATCGTTTCATCAATTTAAAATTTTGATCAATTTTTTGAGTATTTGGGTTGGTTTAAAATGGAAAAAAAAACTTGAATAAGATTTTGAAATACACGAAACTTTAATCCATAAGAAACTCAAACTACCACTCAAAATCTGACCGGATTCAAGCCATTTTTTAACCCAAAAATGCTACTCATTTAGCCTACTCCGTTTTCAGATATGGAAGCTGGCATTACTTGACCACATCATACTTTTTCGGTAACTATGGATGGACATTGTATTGAGACAGGAACAGGAAGCAAACATCATTTCATGGTAGAAAAAGGCGTGTATCTTGAACGAATTGAGACTGTAGTACACAGTCTTCAATGTAAACGACGTGACCGAACGAGATGTGAGTTTTCTCACAGTTTGACAAGTTCACATGAGAAGGACAGTTGTGCACATGGCCCGAAGAATGGAAAAATAATAGTGGTAAGGAATGTAGAGAGGGACAGGTGGGCCTGGGAGGAAATTTGAGATTGGGGACAAATGTATTGAAGAGGGGACAGAGTGGTGGCCCGCTACGAGCGAGAGAAAGATAGAAAAAAGAAGAGGGAGCACGAGACAGAAATGCATGGACTGAGCGCCGCTTGTTGGTGGCATGTCCGTCCTATCTGCCGGGCTTGGCCGAAGCAAAGTTGAATGCACTGTACAAAATCCACATGTGAAGTAAAAGCATGACTGGAGGCGTGGCTACAGAAGCGAATGGAAGAAGTGTCTCATTGCCGAGACACCACGACAACAGTCCACGGCGGCCAACATTTCCACGTGAGCGTCTCTTTCCCTGTCTTATCGCCCCATCACTGACGTGGAAGCCGAGCAGCCCAAAGTCAAAGGCCGCCCACGCCATAGACACCCAACCCCAGAAATACGTACAGCCGCCCCCATGTGACCGATTTCTGCCATCGCTTTTCTGGACCGAGATATTAAACAAGTAATTTCCCAATTATTGGCCTCTCATTAGAAGGCAAAACCTTTCAAAAACCCCGAGATCATGATAGCCCACTCACCTCCGGGAAGTGTCGAGTGTTGGTGACATGCTTGTTTTGACCGTCGGGTATTTACCCCAGATTCCTTCTCAGCATGCGCCTCACTTTTACCTTGGGATTCGATCTCACATACACGTCCATCCACGCCCAATGCTCCACGCGCCTTCAATCATGTACAGTAACTTTCTCTCTTCTCATTTCACTCACTTTTATCTTCAATGCCTTCAATCCTGTACTGTAAAATATTAGCATCGCCGTTTGGATGAATTTTCCATGTTCTCATTTTTATTTCTATTTCGGTGATTTTTAACTTAAATTAGTTGTAACGGTAAAAATTATTTATCGAGATTAATAAGCGCGAGGACGAGGAAACTTTTACGACTTTTAAATCCGATTTATGCCCCCCCCAAATTTAGTAGACCAAATTCTGATGAGTAAATAGAGAGAAAAATCGTTCTTTGCTTACCCTACTCCAAGTTAAGAAAAGATTAATTGAAGCAAAGATTGACCATTGATTTTTACAGTGTGACGCATCGCCATGACATGGGTTTTTTAATTTTCCATGAATCAATAAAATATTGGTTTATGTAATTATTTCTTTCTGAAGAATGAAGAACGTTATTTATGTTAGGGACGATTAAATAAAATATTAGTTTACGTAATTATTTCTTTTTGAAGAATGTTACTTATCTAGGGACGGTTAAAGTACAAAATAAAAGTACAAATATGAACGCCTGTCTGTCTCCAGGTTAATAAAATAATTTTTAAGTTAGAGCTAGCTTAAACAATTAGCTAGCTCCAATGAACAGAGTATGGTAAAAACAATTATTTGTAACTTAAAACTTTTTAATAAAAATTGTAAATTTACTTTAAATTTAAATTTATTAAGTATGGAGAGGAATACACTGATAATTTAAATGTAAATTTTAAATATTTACAAATACTGAATTAAAATGAATTTATGGTAATATGCTTTATTTATTTATAGAGTGTGTGTTTTTTATAAATTTAAAATTAAGTTATATTTCTATGTAATTGACAAATACTATAACAAATACTATAACATTTTAGTTATAAAATACATTTTACTTTTCTCCCACAATTAAAAAAAAAAGAGTTTCTAAATATTATTAGAAGACAAAATTAAAAATATGTTAAAACAAAATTCTTCTATAAATGTATTACATTTCAAACAATAATAATCATAATAATCAAAGTGTATGTGAGAATTCTATCTCACTCTTGTGTGAAGTTTGTAAGTCTAATATAATGTCAAATTCCTGGTGTAGAATACTCTTCATCTCCTAATAAAATAACTTTCCAATAAGAAGATGCTCAATCAATTATTTCAAATATACTCTACCAACATTAGTAAACAACTCTACTACTCCCAAAAATGTTACAAATAATCTTAGGCTGATCAGAATGTGCATATGATTCATCTATTAATTTCAAACAAGGAAGTAACTTCTGAGTGGAAATCCATGCTAACTCTCACCTAAATAAGAGTATGTAAGACCACACCATATAAAAGTGATTTACCCATTTATCATCTACATATGAAAGATTCTAGTGTGGATTCAAAGGGAATCTCTCCAAATGAATATGCAACTTCAAGTTGCAAAGATCTTCTAGCATTAGTTATTTAAACACTCAAATTGCAAAGTGATCAAAGCACAACAAGCCAAATCCACTTAAAAAAATTGTGATTGGTCCAAGTTCTAGCATCCTTGTCTCAAAAGTCCACCCATCTAAAAATGTCCTTTTTTACTAGCTTTTCAAAGAATTTTTTTAGCAAAACATACAAGAGTAGAGCATTGATCTTTAATTTTAGAAATAGAATAGAAAATCAAATCAAATCATATCCTATAACTAAGCCATTGTTAATTAATAGTCACTACAACTTTCTTTCAAATCTCCCATATTAAAGGCATCACAAAAAAAAAACCAACAATCTTGAAATCTTGTAAAAGAAAAATGATAACATTAATGATAAAGGTACTTAATCTTCTTAATTAAAAAATAAACTCTATTTAATTTTTAATATCTAAAATTGAAAAAAAAATATTATAACTATTTATATATAAATTGATAATAAATATTTATATATAAACAAATTAATTATTTTTCACAACAAAAATTAAATGTTAATATTATGATTCATTATTTATATAAACATCACCATATTGTATTGTATAGAATACAATTTAAGAAAAGTTAAATGCTAATATTCATATATATTATAGATTGATCTCCTTTTTAAATTAATTAATTAAATGAAAATATTTTAAGGATTTTTTTTATTTTTGGTAATTTAAGAAAAGTTAAATGCTAATATTCATATATATTATAGATTGATCTCCTTTTTAAATTAATTAATTAAATGAAAATATTTTAAGGATTTTTTTTTATTTTTGGTAAGTGTTAGTGAGGTAAATTCTATGAAAGTATATAATATGTAAAGCTAATTTAATTTAGAAGGATTTTCTTAATAATTTTAGTAATGAAAAGAGAGTTTTGAATTTTCAAAAGAAACAAAGAAACTTGTTTTTTTATTGTATTTTTTATTTATGTTCTTATATATTTATTCAAATTTCAATTGTAGGGACTTGTTGAATATGGAATTAAATTCCCCATCCAATGAGTATGTATTTTGTATATTTTTGATAGATACAAGATAAATTGGAAATACATTAGACAAAAAAAAACAAAAACAAACAAACATGTTTATTGAAAGAAATATGTTTTTTTCATGAAAAAAACATGTTTTTTTTTTAATGTATTTCTAGTGTGGATCTATCAAAAATTCAAAATGGGTACTTGTTGGATGTGGAATTTGATTCTACATCCAAAGAGTGTCTACACTTGAAATTTGAGTAATTGATATGTTAAATGGGCATCATAGATATGTGATTCACTTAATTATGAATTGTTAATCACAATTATTATGTTGACAATAAATTATTTGTTAAATCCACTCCATAGGCATATAATTCACTAGACCATCTATTGTTAATCATAATTATTGTACTAATAATGAATAATACATAAAAGTATATTTGGGATGGCATCATCATGAGTAGTGAAGAAGACAAGTGATATTTATAGTGTTTATTATTGATGTATAGATTCTCAAATGAGGTAAGCCTTCAAATGGAGCATGATATGGAGCATGATGTAGGAGCATCATGTATAAAAGGAATGGACCTATGAAGATGGCATGAGCACATCGGTAAGTGAGGTGGCAATGATGAATTAATAATGAATGATATTGTTAGCGGACATGTGACTTAAGAGGGGTTATTGGAGTTTAAAAAGAGGAATTGGGAAACCAATAGATTTTGAAGACTACATGGATAGTTTAAGGAAAAATGTTAACACTCAAAAGGAGGGAAATGACAAAGAATATTATTATAGGTAAAGAACATTACAATAGATAGAGGTGGATGAGCAAGGATGACAAACAAGACAAGATGCATATCTTGTAAAAGTTATAGAGAAGACCAAAATAAAGTGTGTAACTGATATGGAAGTAATGCTCTTGATTGTGGAAGAATTGGTATGAAGATAGACCAATTGGCTTATGAGAGTCCATATTGGGTAGTAATATGAAACTAAAATAAAATAGGGTAGAAAGATAGAGTGGATAAAGGCCAAATGTTGAGTGATTATTTTTCAAGAAACACATTTTTTGCATGTATTTCCAGTTTATCTCATTGTGGGTCTATATAAAGTACGCATAGTCGGTACTCCTTGGATGTGTAATTTAATTCCACATCCAACGAGTACCTACAATAAAAATTTGAGTAAACCTGTATGGAGATAAGTCTAAAACACCATTAAAAAAGTAGTTTTCTTCTTTTCTCTCCAAAAATATTTACCCTTATGGTAGACATCATCATATTGAATCCTATTAGTTCTTTTAAAGTTGATTTTGATAGTAGATTTTTTGTTTTGAGACCCATTGTTTTCTTAAAATTCCCCTACTTAATAAGTATAACGACATCATCTAGATCATTCAAGACTATTAAAAAAGGTCTAAAGACAATGATAAACTAAGTGCCTACAATATTTTAATGTTGCAAATGCAAACCCATAAACCAAAGCAAAAGCCCCAATAACTAGTATCAATACCAAAAGTAATGGTTTAGCAAATTATCAAACTATTTATATTATTTTTAATTGAAACACACAAAATTTCTCAAATTTTTATTATAGTTATGTTGAAGTTTTTTTATTTGAATGATTATTATTTAAAAAATCAATCAATTGAGATCTACCTAATCAAATTGATTGTAAATTTCACTTTGTATATAAATAAATAACCATATATATGATTGAAAAATATGAATTTAAAACTATAATGACCTCAATGGAGGTATATCGTAGAAAAGTGGTTTGTTATATCCAATACTCCTAGCCTGGGGCATAAGCAAATTATAAATTTTTAAAAATGACAAAAAAAAAAAAATGAATAATGATATTATTTATTTATATAAATATAATATTTAAATCAAAATATATATTTGAATTTATGTGTTATTTTTATTCAAGTTTCAAATTTTATTATAAATTAGTGTATATTCATTTTAACTTAGAATTTATTATGTGTTGAAAAAGATCAAATCTTTTGAGATGTAAACTTTGTTTTATATATGTTTTCTATATATAGTTGATATTGGAATATTTTACTTCATGTAGATATTGATATATTTTATTTACGGTTAACATTGAATTTTTTTTTTAATTAATTTTTTAAAATGTCACATATCAACTCCATGTTAAGTATTGAAGGAACTATATCTCTCTCTCATACTGAGATTTTTAAATATCACATATCAACTTTATATTTAACATGAAATAAATTACACATCTTCCTTATACTAGACTACAAAAAACGCTTCTTAACATAACCAGAAACATTGTGACCTTATAACAATCTCATATATATAACCAAATATCTTTCTTCTCACACAATCATAAATGTTAATAAAAGATCGAAAGCTTTTCCAAATACTCTATGAAAAAGCCTGAAAACACACATCTAGATCCATGATTCAATGATATAGAAAATATATTCAATAAAAATAAAAATAGAAATATATGTTTTTCCAAATATTCTATGAAAAAGCCTGGGAACACACATCTGCATCCATGATTCAATGATATAGAAAATATATTCAATAAAAATAGAAATAGAAATATATATTTAATTCAATGATATAGAGAATATATTCAATAAAAATAGAAATATAAATATATAGGGCTTTAGCATGGAAGGTACTCCATCTTCGTCAACTATGTGACCATGACCTTCTTGATCAAATTATTATAAGTAGTAAAATATTACGATTCTACAACTCATGTAGAATAGTTTACAACACTTTCGATGTCTTATCTAAACATTATTATACTTTTAAATGTGTCAAGGAACCCTTCTAAAATGGAAAATATTAAAAGGATCCTTAAGTCAATATGTTCCCGTAGTGCGTATTTTTTATGTTCTCTTATTCAATAATAATATAAAATTATCAAGGACACAATTGCGAATACCTTTTCTTATGTTAATATGAGATTACATTGAAACATTTTATAATTGAATAATCGATTGTAAACATGGTTAGAAAATTGAAAACAATATTGGCAATTTGTTGTTTCGATGTTAAAAATTAACTACTTTACTTTATTATAGTATATCTGGTTACCCTTAAACATTTATATTTAGTTAAGTGATTGTAGTATAATTTTTCGATGACATGTAATTTTTGTGATAGTTTTTTTTAATTTGTTATTTAATGTTTATGAGTATCTTAATTTTGGATCTATCATATCATGTGTTATATCATGTGTTAAGAGGAATCAAGTCTTTAGGTATGAAAACAAAATTTAGATGATCCCTTCGATGTTAAGATGATTTTATTATTATTATTATTATTATTATTATTATTATTATTATTATTATTATATATATATATATATATATATATATATATATATATATATATATATATATAT
>ML798080.1:0-11387 GCA_009831015.1 Picea engelmannii
CTTATCATAGACCTATATGAACTTTGATCAACATTAGGTGAGTCATGATCCTTTCTTAGCTTGCATCCAATGACCATAGGTGTGCTCACAGGTGTAGAATCTTCCATTTGAAACCTTTTCAATATTTCTCTTGAGAAAGAAATATTCCTTCAGATCTCTGAGTAATTTGTAGACCAAGAAAAAATGACAGTACCCCTATCATAGACATTTCAAATTCAGACTGCATGGTAGAAGCAAACCATTTTACCAATGAAGCATTATTACTTCCAAAGATGATGTCATCTACATAGACCAACACAATGAGAAAATCATTACCCTCTGTTTTGATATATAGTTTGTTGTCAATTGTTCCTCTCTTGAACCCTTTTTCTTGAAGATAATTATCCAGTTTGTAGTACCAGGCACGAGGAGCTTGTTTCATCCCATATAAGGCTTTCTTCAGCTTATAGAAAAAGTCATGGTTATCTAACAGTTGGAAACCTTTTGGTTGTTCCATATAGACTTCTTCTTTTAGATCTCCATTTAGAAAAGATGACTTGACATCAATTTGATAGAATTTAAACTTCTTATGAAAAACATAGGCAAGAAACATTCTAATATATTCTAATCTTGCTACGGGCGCAAATGTTTCATCAAAATCCAGTCATTTTATTTGATCATACCCTGTACAGACCAATCTAGGTCTATTCCTGACAATTTGTCCTTGTTCGTTCATTTTATTCTTAAACACCCATTTGGAGCCAATTACATTCTTATTTGTCGGTCTAGGAACAAGCTCCCAAGTATTGTTCTTCTCAATCTGATCCAGTTCCTTGTTCATTGATTGTAACCAATTTACATGTTCACTGGCTTCATTGAAGTTCTTGGGTTCCACCATGGATATGAGGGCTATATGTGATTGCTCGGTGTCTTTGATTATCCTTCTCCTAGTTTGTACACCTTTGTCTTTCTCACCAATTATCTGACTTGTAAGATGATTCTTTTGAGTAATTCTGGAGGAAGGATTTGATGTTGTCTGCTGATTTGAGTTTGCCTAAGTGTTTGCATCTTCATTTGACTCAGAGTCTTCTTTTTCTGATTCTTGGACCTATTCATCTTCAACGTCAACTATATCCTCTGTTGTTGATTCAATATTGCTCACCTCTCTTACTGGGACTCCTTCATCAACTTTTATGTCAATACAATCAACCAATTTATGCAGCCTCTTATTATAACATTTGTATCATTTATTGTTTGTAGCATACCCTAAGAAGATGCCTTCATCAACCCTTTCATCATACTTGCTGAGGTTTTCATTATTATTCTTTATGTAGCACTTACTCCCAAAGACTTTGAAGTGTTTGATTGTAGAAGGTATTCCATGCCATAGTTCATAAGGTGTCTTGTCACTGTGTGGTCCGAGGTGAGATTTGTTAAGAATATGGATTGTTGTGTGTATTGCTTCTACCCAACAGGTTTGACCAATGTTCTTCTCATTCATCATTGACCTGGCCATTTGCTGAACTGCTCTGTTTTGCCTCTCAACTACTCCATTTTTCTTTGGAGTTCCTGGGATTGTGTATTCTCTTTTGATCCCATGTTTATCACATAATTCCTTGAAATCACTTGACATAAATTATCCTCCTCTGTCTGATCTTACAGCTTTTAATCTATTGCCTGTTTGATTCTCAGTTAAATCCTTAATATTTTAAATTTCTCAAATGCTTCAGCTTTTTCTTTGAGAAAAGCAACCCAAGTGAGTTTGGAGTAATCATCAATGATCAACATGAAGTAGTTTTCCTTCCTTGTGCCTTCCTGTTTTGATGGTCCACATAAATCCATATGAACTAATTAGAGTGGTTTCTCTGTTGAAGTAGAGTTCTTGGATTTAAACTGTGTCCTGGTTAGATTTCCTACTTGGCAGGGTTTACACATAGAATATTGTGGCTTTGATATTCTTAGAAGATCTTTTACTACCTCTGTTAACAACAATTCTTGTCTTGGGCACAAGAATATTCAGGTCTGCAAGTTGCACGAGAAGCGCCCAAGCACAGCACGGAAAAATCTCGTTTCAGGCTTCCAAGCAAGTAAATGGGCTAAATTATGTTGTCAATGGCCCAGATTCATCCATAGAAGCAGATCGACGGTCGGCGGGAAATCACGGTTAGCGGAGTTGCACCGGGATTAGCGCGATGGGTAGCGTCTCTATTGCATGCAAGAAAGGATATCAGTTGTCCATCCAAAGGACGCATGGCGTGAGATCTAGTCACGTCGGCATTTCAACATTCGGGAGTTCGAAGGGTGAGGGTTTTCACGCCATTCTACATCTCGAAACCCTGAACCCCGAAACACCGATAAGCGCCTTTGAAGTTCAGCCTATGGTCCTAACACCCGGTCACGTCAAGCGAGCCTGGTTATGGAGGCAACCCTCTTCTAACATCAAATACCATCTCGACCGTTCCTCTGGAGGACACGCGGCGTACATCCGTGCTTTCGTGGTTTGGTCAATCAGGATTTTGAGGAAAATTGCATCGTGAACCCCCAGTGCCAGAAATCCTGAAAGAATCAGGACCATCCATCTGAAGGACACACGATGCATAGCTGAGCCATGAGTGGGGCCCTTCGGGATTTTCATGATGAAAGCGCCGAGGTCATCTCAGTTGTTCATCCATCAATGAGGCTCGGGCACATTTAATTTAAAGAGGGCGCATATCTGGACGGTCGTGATCCAGGCACTCAAATTTACGGACGAGGTCCAATTCCGCACCCCCTCCGTCGTTCTGGCTTTAATGAGAGGGGGGGTCTGGAATCAAAGATAATGTATGCGCGCATCTGGATGGCCCAAGTCTCGGCACTTAGATCTACGGTCTATATTGAATTCAAGACCCCCCCATCGGTTCTGCCTTTAATGGAGGGGGGGGGTCCAGAATGGAATTTCACTCTAGCGGCCCCCCTATCTGTACGTGGCACGAATATACTGGTCCCAAGTCCTCACCACCTTCCATGTGTCCCTTTCGCCCAATCACCTCTACCTCGACACCTCCCTCCATTCGTTGTCTCCTGTCCCCGTATCACTTCCACGAAAGCACCCCTTTTTCCTCCCCCCCACTTCACCTTCACCATACTGGCACCTACAACATCCTCATCAAGCATGCCACATATTCCACCTCTCACCCCGTGAACCATTCGACTGGTCCAGGTGGCCCCTCGAGAAGACCTCCATGTCCCCAAAAGGCAGAGTTGACCAGAACCGTTCCTAATCCCAAGAGGGCAGTTATTGCAGTTGCTGGAGGTGGTTAGACATTGTCTCCGCCATAAATGGAAAGTCCAGTAAAGGACTAAAGATGGTCGATTCATTTGCAGCAGGACAGTCCGAAATCTGATAGCATCTGTCACAGGTGCACGATCGGCTAGAGTCTGCATGCACAGACTATCAGAAGACATGCAGACACAATGTTTTAATGCAACGTCTTGTTTTTGCTGTTGTTGTTGTTTTGAGTATATGAAGGTGTTTTCGCCATTTTGGTAGAGGGGATGGTTGAGCGAGGCTCCCGGTTGTAAAGATTTAATAAAGCACTGTTGTTCTGGTTATGCATGGACTTTTGAGACTTCTTGCCTTATGAATGTCAGTTTTTTTCACGTCTTTGTTTACACTGTGTTAATGCAGCTCAGAATTGGAGGATCCAATCGAGTTGTAACTGTTATAGGATGATGTAGGTTGGATCACTGTAACAGTTGCATTGTTTCTAATCGGTCCTTGTGATTTTATTAACACTGAACGACTTGGAATTGGAGGATCCAGTCAAGTCCCCCTTTCAGTTTCTCGAAGCCCTGAACCAAGAAGATCTTGCATTCAGGGTTTTTCTTCTGCAAACTGCTGAAAGCCCTGTTGCCTAAGGTAGTTTGCTCACTCTTCTTACCAAGTCTTCCACCTGCTCATCTTTTAATCAACTCACTGACTGGAGTTAGATCAAGACCTCCTTTGTTCCTTACATACCAGACCTAGTCCCTGAGTTAGAGTGATATCTTCTCGAGTCTCTACCCATTTGATCACCAATTAAAAACTACCGTGACATAAAACTGATGGGCGTTGGGCTCTGCTCCTGCAAGCAATCCAGGAGTGACTTTTGACGCTAACATTTCTGCGCCGTTGCCGGGGACGAAGTTGAAGATTTTCCCCAGGATTGAACGACATTAAGCCTCTGATTCTGAAGGTGCATTAGGTATCAGAGCCTTTGAATATTTCTACTGTGCACCTGGCGACTCCATTGTGATGACTCCACTGTGGAAAACCTTCCGTGTTAATTGTGGCTTTCAGAGGCAGACACACGCGGTCCCATCCACAGTTGCCTCTGTCTACACCTAAAACCGATCCGGAGGTGGTTCTTAGAAAAGGAAAGGCCTTTGAAGAAGCTTCCACCGCCGAACCAGGTAATCCGCCATCTCCTTCTGTAGGAACTCTATTTTCTTGTCCTCAGTTTCTTAACAGACCTCTTTTTGAGGTTTCCCGTTTCTTGAATTTCGGGAGTGTTCCTGCTGAGTTTTCCCCTCCTGGTCTGGGATTGGAGGGAGAAATCCTTGTCACTCTCCTCTCCTCTGAAGCTATGCTTTGGCGTAGACCCAGGACCGCAAAATATTTACCCACTCCTATATTTACCACTCCTCCTCTTGTTACTGTTACCACTCTTGCATGAAGAGGAGCATCTGCTGACTTGAGCCCGTTAGCCTTCTCCTTAAATCCCCTTTTGTTTCCCATTCCACTTCGAGACTCATTCCCAGTAGCCCCTTTGCGAACTCCTTCTCCTCCAAGTTATCCTCCACCTAATATTCCTATGGATGGTGCTAATCCCCCTCTAAATAGAATGGACGCCATAGTCACTGCCATATATGCTCCCTTAATCCTACCCCATCCTATGAATCCTCTCCTTGCTGGAGATTACTTGAAGTATATGCCCAAGTTCACTAGGGAAGGGGACATAACTGCGGAAGAGCACCTGGCTGCTTTCTACAGTTATGCAGACAACCTGAACATTGAAAATGAAGATGTCTGGATGAGAGTCTTCATCCAGAGCCTGGATGGTGAGGTGAGGAAGTGGTTTAGAGGATTGGCCCCCGGATCTATTGTTGGGATCGAAGCCCTGAACAACGCTTTCCTGAGGTAGTGGGGAGATAGGAAGGATTTCATGTATTACATGACAAAGTTCGGGTCTTTGAAGAAGATGGAAGGAGAGTCTGTCTCTGACTTCTCCAAAAGATTCAATAAGATGTATAATAAAATTCCTACCAAAATAAAACCCTCAGAAGCCTCGGCCAAGATTTCTTATGCTAGTGCGTTTGGCCCCGATTTCTGTCTTTTATTGAGAGAAAGAAGAGCCACCTCCTTAGCTCAAATGCAAGATGCGGCCATATAAGTGAAATCCAATGTATTAGCAGCTGATAGACTGAGGAACAAGGATGACGCAGACAAAAGAAAGGGAAGGTCGGAAACCTCAACTTCTGGCCCATCGGTGCCCCACCCTCAAGTGGATGAACTGACCAAGATGGTGAAGTCTCTGTCTGCAGAGATGGAGAGAATGAAGGTGGAGGGGAGGCAAGCATACAAGGGCCCTCAAATCGCCGAAAACAAAGGAGGTTTCAGGAGGCCAAACAATATTACTTCCCCGACTGTGCAAAGAGAGAGGGGAAGAGACAGAGAAGACCATAAAATTCAGGCCCCTTTTCAAAACAATTTTGTGGCTGAGGGGGAAGAAGGGGAAACAGATGAGCTTGATCCTGAAATCCATTGCTTCGGGGACACTCCTCCTTTTCCTCATCTCACTCAATCAACATACGAGGAGTCTCTCATGGACAGTCAACTAAATGAGCTGAGTAGGGGAGACACGGCTAGTGGCAGCCAAGGCAGGTATGATCTGAGGTCTAAGAAAAATATAGTAGCACTTGATGTTCCTAAGCAGTTCACTAGAACAGAGAAACCTGCTAATGAAGTAGTGGATAGTCACAGAGGTAAGAAGCCCCGACCCCTCTCTCCCATATTCCAGAGTCATGTTCCCGAAATAAGAGAAATCCCGAAGCTTACATCTTCTTTTAATTTCGAGCATGAAATTCAAAAGATCAGAATCCCTGTGCCCCTAACCGAATTGATTAAACATGAAGGGTTCAAGAAACGCTTCTTTGAGCTTTTACAGTCTGAGGTCTCCTGCCTTCCCACAAACTCCATCAATTTGCAAGATGAAAGGCCTGTAGTTATTCTAGGTCCTATGGTAGAAGACAGAAATGACTCATCCCCTCCCTTCTACACTTCCTTGAACATACATGACAAGGTACTGCACAACTTCTTGATGGATTGGGGGGCTTCTCACAACCTCATGCCCAAAATTGTCATGGAAGAGTTAGGGCTAGAAGTCACCCGAGCCTATCATGACCTCTATTCTTTTGACTCCAGGAAAGTTCAATGTCTAGGAGTTATCAAAGACCTGGTCGTGACCTTGTTTCAGTTGCCCATGAAAAGTGTGGTCATGGATGTCATAGTGGTTTATGTCCCCCCCAAGTTCGGTATGTTGTTATCAAGATCTTGGATAAAAAGACTGGGGGGAACTTTGCAGATGGACCTCACATATGCTACTATCCCAGTGTTTGGAGGAGAACATAGGAGGCTATACAGGGAAGCCCAACTGGCCTATATAATCAGTGATGAAGCTCACCCTACCAACCACCCCATTTTTGCCTTGGACACTGATTTAGGTTTCAGTGTACTGCAACTCACTAATGCTCCTGAGCCTCCTCTAAAGCTCAGAAATCCGCCCACCACTTCCCATAAATTTCCTCCATCCATCACCCCCGTCTGGAAAATGTTCTTTGATGGAGCCTTTTCCAGGGAAGGCATTGGTCCTGGGGTGTTTTTGTGTCACCCGCTCAAGAAACCATATCTCTGTCATACAAATTAGAATTTGAAGCTACCAACAATTTGGTAGAGTATGAAGCTCTTGTCCTAGGATTGAGAGCCACAAAGGAAATGGGAATTCAGGAGGTAGCAGTGTTCGGAGATGCAGAGTTGGTGGTCGAGCAGATCAGAAACACTTATCAGGCTAAGCATCCTCGACTCATGAGCTACATAAATGAGGTATGGGACTTAATTCACTGTTTCTTCTCAGCATTCAACATTTCTTTCATCCCAAGAGAGAAGAACACAGTGGCAGATTCCTTGGCTGCATCAGCAAGCAATTTCAAAGTGCCCTTGCTGCCCAAACTCAGATACGATGTAGAAGTAAAATACAGGCCCTCCATACCTGACAACGTCAAACATTGGAAGGTATTCGAGGACGATCTTGAGATCAAGAAATTCTTGGAGACTGCCGAAGAGTTTTCAGAGATGCATATCGACCAAGACTCTATCTCTAAAGAAGAGCTTAATGGGGGTAAGTTTCTGAGTAAAATAGCAGAGCGTAACATTGTGCAGCTCCCCAACAACCATATTCCAAGGGGATTGGTTCCTTTAGAAAGGATTTTTGATAGAAATGATGTGTCATTAAAAGGGGAAATCTCAGAGGATGACGCTGATACTATTTAGTGCAACATTGGCACTGAGAGTGAGCCCAAGTTTGTCAAATTGTCAAGAATCCTAACAAAGGAGAAGAGGTCTGAATACATTGAACTTTTGAGGGAATTTGTTGATGTTTTTGCCTGGACCTATGAAGATCTCAAAACATATAACACTTCTGTCACTGAGCATAAAATCTCATTGGAAAGGGAGGCAAATCCATTTAGGCAGAAGCTAAGACAGATCAATCCTATGCTGCTGCCTATCCTGGAGAAGGAAGTGAAGAAGCTGCTACAGGCCCAAATCATCGTACCACTGAGATATTCAAAGTGGGTGGCCAACTTGGTACCAGTAAGGAAAAAAAATGGAGAAATCAGACTCTGTGTAGACTTCAGAAACCTGAACAGGAGCTCACGAAAGGATAACTACCCCTTACCAAAGATGGAACATATATTGCAGAGGGTAACAGGAGCATCCATGATGTCCATGATCGATGGTTTCTCTGGCTACAATCAAATATTTGTTCTTCCTGAGGACAGGGAAAAAGTGACATTTACCACTCCATGGGGCACATTCATGTATGCCAAAATGCCTTTTGGATTGATGAATGCAGGAGCAACGTTTCAACGTGCCATGGATATAGATTTCATTGGGGAAAAGGATAAATTTGTGGTCATCGATCTGGATGACATAACAGTATTTTCAAAATCTGATAAAGAACATTGCTGTCATCTCAGAAAGGTTTTCCTGAAATGTAGGAGTTTCGACATTTCATTAAACCCCAAGAAATCTATGTTCGCCATGCAGGAGGAAAAGTTACTAGGCCACATAGTATTGACGGAAGGATTCAGGATCGATCCTGGCAAAGTTGAGGCAATACAAGCCTTATCAATCCCGAGATCCAAGAAGGAGGTCCAATCTTTCCTTGGCAAGATTAATTTTCTGAGGAGGTTCATTCCTAACTTTGCTGAGGAGGTAAAACTCATAACAACCATGTTAAGGAAGGGAAATGAAGTAAGGTGGACTTCGGAATCGTGAAAGTCCTTTGAGCAAATAAAGAATTCCTTGAATGAAGCCCTTGTGCTTATCAGTCTCGATTACTCAAAGGATTTCCTTATTTTCTCCTTTGCCTCACCTAACATGGTGGCTGCTGTTTTATTATAGACAAATGAGGTTGGGATAGAGAAGCCTATTGCCTATTTCAACCGAGCATTGAGGGATGCCGAAGTCAGGTATGACACTATGAAGAAGCAGGCCTATGCCCTGGTCAAGGATCTCAAGGCTTTTAGGACCTATTTCATGCAGTCAAAAATCATTGCCTATGTCCCCTCAACTGCTGTTAAAGACATTCTTGTTCAACCTGACATAGACGGGAGGAGGAGTAAGTGGATAGCCAAGATTCTGGAATTTGACCTGGAAATAAAGCCTAGCAAATTGATCAAAGGTCAAGGTTTAGCCAAGATGTTGGCTGAAGCCAATTGCCAAGTTTTGGGGGTAAGTTTCATCAACGAGTGCTCAAGAATTCAGCAGGGTCGGCTGTCTGAAATAGACCCTCAAAGGGAGCCCCCATTGGCTCGATGTCCCTGGTATAAGGAAGTCATATATTTTCTGCAAGAGTTGCAGCCTCCAGACGGCCTGCAAAGAAGCAAGGCAAAAGATCTGAAGCTCAAAGCAGTCAGATACTGCCTTATCGATCAAGTTTTATATTGGAAAGACCCCCTGGGGTTACTTTTGAAATGTGTAGATCCGCAAGAGGCTGACAGGATCATGGTTGAATTTCACGATGGCCTATGTGGAGGGCATCATTTATGGAAAACCACAGCCTACAAAATACTCAGGGCTGGATATTACTGGCCCACCGTATTCACTGACGTCTGTAGAAGGGTCAGATCTTGCATCAAATGTCAAAGATTTGCAGGAAAGAAACAACTCAAGTCTTTGCCGTTAAATCCTGTGGTTGTTTCAAGACCTTTCCAGCAATGGGGCCTAGATTTCATTGGAGAAATTCACCCCGCTTCCAAAGGGAAACACAGATGGATCCTGATTGCTACATATTTATTTACCAAGTGGATTGAAGCTATCCCCACCAAGAGTGCTTCTCACAAGGTAATCATTGGATTCCTGGAAGACCTCATCACAAGATTCTACTGCCCAAGTAAGATTGTCACTGATAATGCAGCCTCTTTCAGGGCTGAGCCGTTAGCCAAGTTCTGTGAGCAATTCGAGATCAAACTGATTGACTCCACCCCATACTATCCCCAAGGCAATGGTTTAGCAGAGTCCTCCAACAAAAGCCTGATAAGGATTATCAAAATACTATTGGAGGACAACAAAAGGGCCTGGGATTCAAAGTTGAAATTCGCTCTATTGGCCAATCGAGTGACCACAAAGAGATCTATAGGCATCTCCCCTTTCCAATTAGTTTATGGAGCAGAAGTTGTTTTCCCTTCTCAGCTAGCCATTCCTGTAGCAAAGTTCTTCCAGGATCATCAAGAAGAGCCTGATGACATGATCAGAAGAGTTCATCAACTGGTGGAAGTCCAGCAGGCTAGAGAGCAGGTAATGGATAGAATTCAGGACCATCAGCAGAAGGTCAAACTGGCTTTTGACAGGAAAGTCAAGAAGAAAGAGTTTGAGATCAGGGATTTGGTGCTTAAGTGGGATGCACCCATGCAAGATAAGGGAAAACACGACAAGTTTGATGCCCTATAGATTGGGCCTTTCAAAATCTCTGAGGTTTTCTCAAACAACACATACAGGTTGCAGGATTTGGAGGGTGAAGAGGTTTTCAACAGCCCAGTAAATGGGCATTTTCTGAAGAAATGTTTTGTTTGAGCCTTAGACAGCTCCTTTGTTTGTAAATATTGTCCTTTGGTTCTTTGTTCATTTTCCTTTTAATTATTTATTTCCGGCTTAGTAAATGACTCCATAGCCCAATAGCAAGGCACTGGAACTACAAAATGAGTCCTTAGAGCATCACAGGGACGACTCTATCCCCCATGGAGCCTAATGTTAACAACAATTCTTGTCTTGGGCACAAGAATATCCAGGCCTGCAAGTTGCATGAGAAGCGCCCAAGCACAGAACGGAAAAATCTCGTTTCAGGCTTCCAAGCAAGTAACCGGGCTAAATTATGTTCTCAACGACCCAGATTCATCCATAGAAGCAGATTGATGGTCGACGGGAAATCACGGTTAGTGGAGTTGCGCCGGGATTAGCGCGATGGGTAGCATCTCTATTGCATGCAAGAAAGGATATCAGTCGTCCATCCAAAGGACGTGTGGCGTGAGATTTAGTCACGTCAGCATTTCGACATTCGAGAGTTCGAAGGGTGAGGGTTTTCACGTCGTTCTACATCTCGAAACCCCGAACCCTGAAATGCCGATAAGCACCTTTGAAGTTCAGCCTAGGTCCTAGCACCCGGCCATGTCAAGAAAGCCTGGTTATGGAGGCAACCCTCTTCTAACATCAAATACCATCTCAACTGTTCCTTTGGAGGACACGCTGCGTACATCCGTGCTTTCGTGGTTTGGTCAATCATGATTTTGAGGAAAATTGCATCGTGAACCCCCGGTGCCAGAAATCCCGAAAGAATCGGGACCGTCCATATGAAGGACACACAGCCCATAGCTGAGCCACGAGTGGGGCCCTTCGGGATTTTCATGATGAAAGCGCCAATATCATCTCAGGCGCTCATCCATCAGTGAGGTTCAGGCACATTTAATTTAAAGAGGGTGCAGATCTGGACGGTCGTGATCCAGGCACTCAAATTTATGGACGAGGTCCAATTCCGCACCCCCTCCGTCGTTCTGGCTTTAATGAGAGGGGGGGGGGTCTGGAATCGGAGATAATGTATGCGCACATCTGGACA
>ML798080.1:11919-41190 GCA_009831015.1 Picea engelmannii
GCATTTTTTGTTGAAGAACAATGTTGGTTATGACAGTGAAGTTATGGTACCTTGTTTATGTGATATATCTTGATGATGCTAGCTAGAGATGTCATTGATCTATTGAAGAACACTACTAGTACATGTATTGGTGGATGCTTAGTATTTACTGTAGTGAATGGAGGATTGAGGCTGATCTGTTGGGGTACATGGCTGGTACATATTTGAGTTTTATTGATATATCTTATGATGAATTATTAGAAACATATTTGATCGATATCTTGGTGCATACATTTGGCATATGGTTGGAATACATATTGGGACATGTAGTTGGCGAGTTGATCATGTTGTACATCATTGATGAGTCATAGCTTGATCTATAGTTGATACATGTTTGGTACACTTATAGATGGTATATGTTTGGATGATAGTACTTGGCTAAAAGTACACCATTGGTATGGCTTGATTAGCACATACTTTGGTACATGAGGTATTGGATTATATAGTTGATTGATTGAGATACATGATTATGATACTTGGTTCATGGTGGAGACATATCATGAGTGATATGACACTTGGTTGGCATGTTGGCAGATGCACATGGTTGGCATGTTGGTAGAGGCATATGATTGGTACACCATTAGCACATGTTTGGTACATGGCTTGGATGCATATAGTGATAATATCCACTTGATAATGTTAGTACATGATGAGACATATCTTTCTAAAGGAATTTGTGTGTGATATGTATATATGCTTAGCACATAGTAGGCACATGTTCTTAGCGTATGGTTGACACTCTTCATTGATGATATCTTATGGCACATTGTATAGTGTTGATGTACATGGTTGATGTATATGGGTGTTGTGCATGGTGGGCACACAATTTGGTACATGATGTACTTGTTTGATGTTTTGTTCATGAGTCTCTATCTCATTGTTGACATATCTTTTGTTTCATGGTATGACACAAGTTTTGATGCATGGAAAGGTCCAAGGATCGTCATAGAAAGAGTGGTTATTCTATGATCCAGTTGAGCAGTAGCATCTACAATAGAAGCATATTGTAGAGAAGACAAGGGGAGACATACCCATAGGGGGTTTCATTCTTCTTCCCATGATTCTAGGAGGAAAGATCCCTATATTTGAAGAAAGAGCACAGAGGCATAATTCCAGGGGGAGCGATAGTCACATGGGGAGTATGGGCGATGTATCTTGAGCATTACATCATAGTGATATCCATTGTTCAAAAGGGGAGAGATTATTCAGAGGAATATTAAAGGCATTCAAACAGGGGGAGCAGACCCAAGGAGAGTTCAAGCAGGGGGAGCAACCCCAAGGGGAGAATGACCCTTTTCCATTGATGTCAAAGGGGGAGAAATAGTCACATTGATGTGATTGATGACTATTGATGTAGAGAAATGCCTTGTCTACATGTTGACATCAATGATTGGTGTTGACATCAATGTTGGTATTTCCATCAATGCCAAAGGGGGAGATTGTTGGATCAGGTTATCATTGATGCCAAAGGTTTAATTAATTGATGTCAAAGGATTGATTGATGCCAAGTGATTGATTGATGTCAAAGGATTGATTGATTGATGATTGATGTCAAATGTAATATGTATTGTCCTAGATGAAGATGGATCAATGAGTTGTCAATGATACATGATGCATAGATGAAGATGGATTGATGTGGTTTCATTGGTATATGATGCATTGTTGGATTGATGTAAAGATGAATAATTATTGTCCGATCATGGTTGACAAGGTGTACAAATGGATGAACTCCAAAGTGGTCCCCTTATGGTGAAATCCCTCACGAGAAGACACTTTGCGGTTGACTTATCCTTGAAGTATGGTTGGAGAACCCATGCTTGAATGTGGAATAATGAGATGAAGATCAGTGACTTTGTTAGTGAAACTATCCTAGTTGGATAGTTCTTGTCATACCATTTCCGGTGGTATGTGGAATGTCACATAACTCCTCATGGTTTGAGAGTTATGTCCTTATGAAGATGAAGGATCCTCATATGTTGGCTTGAAGCCCCAATAGGTCAAATAAGTCAAAGTGCTTGAAAAGAAAAAAATATTATTTAAATGGTAAAGAAAAGTGACAAAGTCAAGGAGGAATATTTAAATGATAAAGAAATGGAGAACTTTCTAATTATGGAAAGTGGTTAACCCTAAAAATGAGGAAAATAGGTTAAGTGACCTAGAAACAGGTTAAGTGACCTAGAAACAGGTTAAGTGACCTAGAAGATGCTTCTAAGGAAGCTACTTGGAGAGTATAAATGAGAGGCAAGGGTCTCTTGTGAAAGTATCTCTTGTGTGTATCTCTTGAGCATGTATTGAAGATCTATTTTGAGAGAGAGAGTGTATGGAGGATCTTATGGATGCATCAAAGTTTCATCAAGTCTGAGATCATGATGGAAAAAGTCTCGGAAGTTCAGAAACCCTAGTTTCTGAGGTATATGCGGGTTGTAGTGAACCAGGGCTCGTACATATGCAGGTTGAATGAGGATGGGGCACGTACAATGAATGAAGTCATGAAGACTTGTGGTTGAGTTGATGAAAATCTCTTGAAGACTGAAAGCAGGTTCCAGATTTGCATTCTATGGGCTCAAATCTGCCATAGAAATTCTGGTATGGTTATATTGTTGTCTTGATGGATTCTCTTGTTTGTTGTGTAGTGAATGCTTAAGACATTCTTGGTATGGTTGTTGTGATGTGGTTTGTGTTGGTTTATGGAGTGAGCATCACTCTTATGATTCAATGTTGATATGGTTGCTATAGTATGTTGATTGCTTATCGTGATTGAGTAACATTCATATTGTATTGTTGAGAAGCATGTGTTAATTGTTGGAGAGCTTGGATGTGTTGTGATTGGTTATGGGTCAGAGTGGACAGTGAAAGACAAAACATGATTTGATTGAAGGTTGCAGAGGATCTGAGTTGATCTTGAAAAGTAAACCCTAATTTCTCAGAAGTGATACGCAGGTTGTAGTACAAACTAACCGCGTACATACGCGAGTTGTACTACTGGTAGGGCGTGCACATACACGTGTTGCAATATCGACAGGTCGCGTACCTGTTGACAGATTAATATATGTTGAGGATTGTTGCCTCATCTTAGTTGGTGTTGATGGTGTAAGTTGAGACTTGCATTATAGAGTTGGTGCTCTTGTAGAGTTGTACTCTATTCAGTTGTTGCTGATAACGCAAGGATTGTAGTCCGTAATAAAAAGAAAATTGTACATACATCTTGTGTTCCTTGTGGTGATGATTTGTTGATATATGTTCACATGTAACTGATTATAAATGACAACAATAAGTAATGAGTAAATGGTGATTGCTAACTAATGAGTTTTGTGAAGGGGAAATTTTGGGGAAAAGATCCCTACATTGTTCACCCGCCCCCTCTTAGTGTAGTCAATGTGTCCAACAGATAATGGGTCAATGGGTTAGGGTATAAATTTTTGGTGCATTAGGAGTTAGTGGATTTGGTTGGCTAGGAAATTCAAGGGTTTGTGGGTCAACCATGGTAAATGTGATCAAAGATGGTTAGTGGGTTAGTAAGTTTAGACGTTAAGTAGTCTAATAAAGTAGGGGACTAGGGGTGAGTGCATTAATGTGGTAAATATGGTCAACCATGATCAATAATGATCAACAAGATGCTGAAGAATATTCAATGTGGTTAACCATGGCCAATATGGTCAACGAGGGTGATAGCATTAATGGATGATTTTGAGGAATAGTGAGTTAGGTGGTTGATGGGTTAGTGACTAGGGTGTTAGTGGTCTCAGGGATTCAGGGGTTAGTTGAGTTAGTTGGTTAGGAAGTTCATGGGTTTGTGCATCAATCATGGTTAACCATGGTCAATATGGTTGATGATGGTTAGTTGGTTGCTAAGATTATTAGATGAAATTAAGTGTAAGTGGTTCAATGTGGTCAATCAAGTTTATGATAATCAACAATGGTTAGTATGGTGAAATGTGGAAAATATAGTCAATATGGACAATGGTAATCAACCATGGTTAATATGTTAACAATGACCAATCAAGGTTAACTATAGTCAATGTGGTCAATATAGTTGACCATGATCATTGTGGTCAACCATGGGTAATATGGTCAACGGTCGTTTAGTGAAAGTGGGTTAGTAGGGTTATGGGTTATGGGATTAGTGGGTTAAGTGGTTAATAGACTAGTTGCTAGGTTTAGTGGGTAAGGGGGTTAAAGGTTAGTAGGGTTAATCAATCAAGGTGTTTGGGGGTTTATGAGTCAAACATGGTTGATATTGTTAACAACAGTGAGTGGGTTACTATGGTTAATGTCTAAGTAGGTTAGTAAATTAAGGATTAGTGCTTCAATGTGGTCAACATAGCCAACCATAGAGAATATAGTCAATATAATTAATATGTTTAATATGGATAATGATGGTTCGCTACAAGGAGAACACCTTATAGCAGAGATTTTATAGAACCCCCCCATAAAAATTATCCCTTATATGTTTATAGTGGTGGCAAGTGGGCGAAGGTTTTAACACCGATGAACCTAAATCAACTGAGATCACTAGGTGCCTAGTCAATCGAGCGCATTGGTGCACCTAAGTGGACTGACTACATCAATGCTCTTACAAAAACAAACAACACTGGTTCTCTTACAGAAACATATTTCATCAGTGCTTAACAAATAAAGTGCATCGATAACTGTTATTAATATAAAATACTAAAATATCATTTTTATTCTATAAAAAATAAAATGCATCGCATTGCTCCCCCAATAACAAAGTCCACCGATGAGTGTATAATGAATGCATTGGAATAGGTTAGAAAAATTGATTTTTAAACAAAAAATATTAATTTAAAAACCATAAACCTTCCATAGTGTGCTTAGAAACCAATACAACCCCGGTGCGTTCTGGTAAAAAAATTGCACCATTGCATCTTACCGTTGGGCACACCACTAAAGGGTAAAAAAAAAAAATTACCGAACCAAATAAATTAGCTGAAATATATAGTGGAAAAATGAGCAATAATTTGATATTTTGAAAATGTATGTGTTTATAAATGAAAACCCTAATCATTATTTCATTTGTTTTCCAAAATTTAGAGGGGAGATTTGTGATAGAGATATTTACGAGCAAAGTCTTTGGAATGGGTAGATTTTTTTCAAGAGCCAAATTTACATACAATTTGCAGAGGAAAAATTCCATGTATTTGATTTTATTCTACTCATCATCTCAATCTTTCTCCTATTTGATTCAAACAAATTTCAATGCATTATCATAAAAATAAAAGGGTTTCACAGTTACATTTGGTATTGGAATCCCTAGCTTCCTTGTTGTTTCTCTTGGTTTTTCTCTCTATATTTCACAAGTAGATTTTTTTTTAAGTAATAGACTTGGATAGAGTTTCTTTGCTTGTATATGGGGCATTTGGTATATGTTGCAATGATATCACTCATTGCATTGGATCCCAAACCACGTCGTTGTCATTTTTCTTTTAAAAAGATGCTTATATGGTTCGCGGTGTGCACTGTACAAGAATAGTGCATCAGTGTGCACTATACAAGAATAGTGCACCAGTGTGCATGTTCCTGTCGAAGATACCATGGAGTTTAAAATAAAAATAACTTTGTTCACATGTTCGACGGTGCACAATAAACAGTAATGAGGCATCAGTGTTTCTCTTAATTTATAGAACACAGGTGTGTATACATATTCTTGGCGCACCAATGCATATACATATTGCTAACGCATCGTTGCGTACTAGTTTATTATATGCACCAAAATCTTATTTTGTAAAAAGAAATCATAGTTTTTATATATGATGATTGATGTATTTTTTTATATATAATATGGCCTATAGAAGTTCAAGGAAAACAACTTATTGCAACAAGCACGATGGTAGTTCATCCCAACAAGAGAACAAAGCAAGATCTTTAAGTTGTATTAAAAATTTAATATCTTTGAATTATCTATAGGTTTAAATTAATGATGTGTATTGGTTAAGGCATGTCATGGAAATTCCAAGGGACAAATGAGGGAAAAACCAATACATGTTGGTGGGGATGTCCGAAAAAGTGTACAATGAGATGGCAAAAGAAATGAACATAATTGCATCGCAGGAGGAGCCATCCCAACAATTACAACGTGCATCAGAGGTATGTAATCATTCATTTATTCTTTTATGTACACATCAAATTTAATTATCGCATGAAATACTAATTTTCAATTTTTTAGTTGTAGAAAAGGAAAAAAAATGAAACCCATTCAGCACATAAGACAAGACGACAAGGAATAGAAGGGTTGATCACAAAGTTTGTGAATACTTATTTTTTCAGTCTTACTTAAAATTTCATATTTTCTATGATCTTTATATTTAAATAATTAATTTACACTCATCCATGGATACAATATTCTAATAGGTGCTAACATACAAAGAAGAACCAACTGAAGAATTGATAGAGATTGGGTTAAGTATGGGTTGTGAGTATATGTTTAAGTATCAAGCTTTAATTGAACAATTTGTAAGTAGCTATGTTGTTTAACTTCCCTTGCTTTATAATTAATGAAACAACAAGAAATTTGTATATTAATTATATCGACTGCACTTTGTCACGAAGTATTTAACATGCAACAAACAAAGTATGGAGTGCATCCAACAAAAGAGATTTTGAGAGACAACATGCAACATAGCTTCGCTTCGAAAGAATGTGTATTTTTTATGAAACGGTCGTTGCTATAGTACAATTTTATATTTATGCAATCATGTATATTAATGCAACATAGCTTCGAAAGAGTGTGTGTGTGTGTGTATGTGTGAAAAAATGCAACATAGCTTTGAAAGAATGTGTGTGTGTGTGTGTGTGTGTGTGTGTGTGTGTTACACTTTATTTCTATGTTTGTAGATGGAACATGAAGAGGTGGAACATAAAAAATGAGTCGATCAAGAAAACATTAGGTTATAACCAAAGTACAATATCACCTACAAGTGAGGAAGAAATGATGTATGTACGCAGCTTGAGCGATTATGACCTTTCAAGTGATGTCAAATGACAATCAATATAATTGAATGTTACTGAAAGTTGTATGTCTTGGAATATTTGTCTGTGAAAATCAAGGATTTTGTTTAATGTACTCAACATATTGTCCCAGTTGCATGAGAACATGTTACCAATGAGTGTAAAAATTTCATTTTGGTTGCACTTTGGTTATTGTGGAACTTTACGTTGTCTTGTTTTGTATGTTGATGGGTCACTTATTCATATACAATAAATTGAGTTTCTTATTTTATTCCATTATCAAATGTTGTAAAATGTTGAGTTGTTGATTAATTAATATATGGATGATTTACATTGTTACAAATAAAAGAGGTGCAATCATTATATCAAAATGCAATAACAAAAATATAAAAATCAATATTATTATAAAATATGTTTGATTTCGAGATGATTAATTGAAAATTTGTTAAAAAATAATAATTAAAATATGTATATATTGGTGCATTGTATTCTTTTGAACCCATTAAATGGTGCATTTTTATGAGTTATACGCATTGGTGCTAAACAATTGTGAGAAAGAAAGCATTGTTGTTTTAAACGACGTATAGTACGATTATATTTTTATCGTTTCAAAATATTTTGGTGTGCATGATTACTATATGCATCGATGCATGCATAAACATATAAATCATCGATGGTTTTTATTTGTGTACGTACCGGTTCTTTTATTTATGTGTAAGCACCGATGCTTTTCATTTATGTGTGCGCACCAGTGTGTGATACTCAATACCACACCAGTGAGATTTTTCAAATACAAGCACCGACAAAAAAAGCTTCCACTAAAACCTCTGCATGCATTTTTTTAGTTACATGGAACTTTCATTAAAACCTCCACTATGAATAGTAAAGGTTTTTTTGAAAAAAATTCCCAATCTTATAACACCAAAAACCTCCACTACAAGGTGTTTTCCTTATAGTGGTTAATTATGATCAATATTGGAACTATGGTTAATATGGTAAAAAATGGTTAACCATGATCAATGATGGTCAACTAAGGTCAATTTGGATAATGTGGTTAACCATGGTTAATATGATCAACCATGATTGATATGGTTAATGAAGGTTAAGGGTTATTGGGCTACGAGGGTTAATGTGTTTGGAGGTTTGTGGGTTAGGTGGTTATAGATTAGTGAGTCATTGGATTATGGGGCCAATTGGTTAGGGGGTTAGGGTTAGGGGTTAGAGGTGTTAGTGGCTCAGGAGGTTTGGGGGTCAACCATGGTTAATATGGTTAACATTGATTAATGGGTTAGTAGGTAAGTATGCTAGTAGATTTTGGGATTATGGGTTAGTGGTTTATTATGGTCATTTTGGTTAATGTTTGATATGGTGAACCAAATGTGGTCAAACATAATCAATAAGACTAATGAGGATTAAGTTTTAATGAATTATTAAAGTTAATGGATTAAGAGTTTCGTGGGTTAAGGTTCTTATGTGCATTCTTTGTTTTTTATTGTTATCTTTATAATGCTTGTGGATTGTTGACACTAGCCTAGGGTTTATAATGGCAACTAACTAGATCTCGACATGGACCTTGTCTAGCCAATTACCTATTTCCCTACATTTAGAAATAATAATAATAATAATAAATAATTGAAAATCTTATTATTATAATGATAATAATAATAATAATCTATTTTTAAGGTCACTACCAAGTCACACCAAATTGGTGTATGAGACCCCCTTATTTGTGGGACAATTAATAATCACCTTTTAAATTATTTAAAACATATGACAAAAACAATTGATAAATAAAAACACAAAACCAATAACAAAAATATAACTTTAATATTGTAAACACATAATTAACTACTTATTCATAATGTATGACATTTTAATATCATTAATATAAAACCAATGAATAATATTATGCCATAAAATTAATGACCAAATCTTAACCCTAATAATGCTTAAGATTTTGTTCTTACCTTATAAGATTATAGATGCAAAACCAATATCCATAAATTCAAAATCAACAAAGGGTAAAACCAATAACAAAGATACAATTTAAATATTATAAATGCTCAATTAATTATTTAATCTTAATCCATTTACATTTCAAACCCTAATTTACCTTCTATTGCATATTGCACATTGAAGAAATAAAGGTTAACGAATATGAAATGTATTTTGGGTCAGTGTTTATATATATTTAGTACACCTAGGTACATTTAATAGGTTTTTAGTTCTTAATATGTTTTCTATGGATGAGATTAAATATACCTAATGGTTCTGATTTCATCCATTAACTTTAACTTTCGAGCTGTTATAAAAACATCAGTTTATATGTTTACTTTTTTACATTTACCTAATCGTTGTGTTCACTAATTTATTGTCACATCTATCTGATTAAAAAATATTAAAATATTCAGTTGAGGATTTTATAATTTTCATCCCATAAGCGGGGTCTAAAGTTTCATCCAGGGGAATGGTCGCCACTGCTATCATCGGCCCTCTTCACACGATGGGTTTCAAATGATGGGTTGGGTGGGTTAGTAAGCTGTAGATGCTGGGAGCACATATCATATGATGGGTTGCCAGATTAAACATGTTTTTAATGAAGGATCTAGGTTGTGCGGACAAGATTCACCAATACATGAATATTTTCATCACGTCCCTTCCATCATGTGCTGACATTTAAATGGTTATCCCCCGAGCTTCTCTTCATCCGCGCGTTAGTCATTAGTGCAGATGAATAACGATAATCATTCTCATTACAGGGTTACATATACATATGTTTCAGACGTCTTCTGTTGTTTGCAATCTCCATTCATTATGATTTTGTTTTACTTGTGTGCAGACCCATCTATTTCTGCACCCACTAGACAAGGAAACTCGCTAGACAGGAGCACTCACAAAAGTTGTTGTGTAGAGCTCTTCCATCCAGCTATGTCAATACTATTTCTGCATTCTATTATCTTTTGCTTCCTGATAGTTAACAAGATTACTCGTAATAAGATCTAGGGGATGCATGAGAACATCAGTTCCCAACAGATTCGAATTACCTCCGTTGAAAATCTCATGGTGTCTGAACATTCGAAAGAAGATCACATGTTTAAGACCTGGTGCGAAATGGCTGCTTCCAAATCTGAACATTCGAAAGAAGATCACACGTTCAAAACCAACGAGCTTGGCCAATTTATCCGAATAAACCTCACCTGAAATGGAGTTGGGAATAGTTAGAGATTGTATTTGTCAAATTCCATCCACTGACCTATCTATTGGAGGTGCACATAAAACGTAGGGTCAGATAGATTTGTGTTACTGTCTGTCCTCAATGCTACACAAAGCATGATTATAGTCAAATCACTGTTACGCGACCACCTGGGCTGTATCATGGTCCAATATCCTCTGGGAATGTGAACTTGGTTCTATTTAGGCTTGTTAATTGTGGCAAACAATAAGAACTTATTGCTCGCTACTTTACGAGCACTTTTTCACGAACCAGTTCAAGTGAGCAAGAACCATAGCACAAACCGGTATCCACTTCCCGAATCGAAGCCTGCGCCGTATCCGTTTCTGTTCCCGGTTACATTTCTGGCTCGTTGGCCAACACCAGGTCTAGCCAGTCGTCTTCAAGCGCATCAAACAACGCTCGTTTGTCCAGCTGCTTCACTACTCCTAGCACCTTGACATCTGAATCTGCCTTGCTTGTCAACCCAGTCGTTACCTAGATGGCCCTTGTAGCCCAGAAATCGTGGGGCCCCTTGCAGAGTCGCTCATCATCATCATCCCAAGAGCTCTCTGCATTCACATGGTAAGCCCTCACAAGGAGAAACAACCTAATATTTTCCTGGATTGTCTACCCGGAGATTCCCAGAGACGTATCATATGATGTTCCCAGATTATATTTCACATCTCTTGTTCCGTTGTATGATCTAACAACTTCAAACACAGGCTTCGTGCCACCGCTGAACTCGTTAAAAATATGTCCCAACAGCTTCCTAACGACATTGCCCAAAACATTCAATCTTCCTCTAAGAGATAAACATATAATAATGCTTTCCACACCCATATTAGTTTCCTGATCAAACATTTCCTTGATCCCCAGTATGATGGAAATGTTTGAATGGGAAATTGATACGGGTGTGGAGAGAATTGTTATAAGATTGAATGTTTTGGGAAATGTCATCAGGAAGTCGTTGAGACAGATTTTCAGTGAATTCAGTGGTGGCATGAAGCCTGTGTCTAAAGTTGTTGGATCACAAACCAGAATAGGAGATGTGAAATATCATCTGGAGACATCATATGACAAGTCCCCAATCATCTCTGGGCAAACAATCCAGGAAAGCATGACGTTGTCGTTGCTCGTAAAGGCTTACCAGGTTAATGTGGAGAGATCTTCGAATGATGAAGAGATTGATGATGTTGAGTGGCTTTGCCAAGGGTCAAGTGAATTTTGGGCTATAAGGGCCACCTGGGTGACAGCTGGGTCAGCAAGCAAGGTGGAACTAGATGTCAAGGTGCCAGAAGGAGTAGAAGCAGCTAGACAAGTGGGCATTATTTGAGGCACTTGAAGATGAATGGTTGGATTCGGTGCTAACCAGCGAGTCGAAAAATAAGATAGAAACATAAATAGATACGGTGCAGGCTCTGGTTTGGGTAGTGGCTATAGAAGTGGCTCCTGTACTGGTTTTAGCTCAATTGAACCGGTCTTAAAATCCAGCTCTATTAAATTCGGCCGGGAGAGGCGAGAATCAAATGGCGAAGGTTTTGAATGCAAAGTTTAAGGTGGAGTTGAATTTTTTTTTAATTACATGTGAATGGGCAYAGGGCTTTAAAACCTGGTTAGGAATCTGAATTGCATGTAATRAATCATTTAAAAAAAATTAGGATATTTCATTGAAATTARCCTAGAACCKAGTGGAGACTCACTTGATTGACTTGGTTAGATTTGGTCAAAGGAACAAAGATTAGAAACCTTTACAAGCTAGAAGGAAGTAATCAAATAAATGAAGTAAWCAARTRWMTGARKAAACAGTGTGTGTCTGARTAAACAAATGAATCTACTYGTTTATGGCATCARCCACTGAGCCATATGAGTGAAAAAGRRCTAAAGATACATAAACTTTAAGTTACTTTCACATTTAAAATCTCCAAATTTGAATTTTTGCAAACAATGTGTTTCTTTTACGGAAGCAATGTAGATAGAAGTTTAAAACGTGTTTTGGTGGCATTCCCTATAGTTTATTTTGTAGGATTATCATACTTTGTGATTTATGTAGAAAGGCGTGGATATATACTTTCAAAAGAAAAGATGATGTTTAATGTATTTAAGTTTTTGCTTGAAAAGATAATTATCAGGTCAATCAAGTGTTTAAGAACAAATACTGGATGCGAGTTAACATCTTAGGAATTTGAAAATTCTTGCAAGGAAGATGGGATCGAAAGGCATACAACTACACTTTACACTCCACGAAAAAGTGTCATGGTTGAACGCATGAACATGGCTCTTCTAGAGAGAGAATGAGGATGCTTAGTAATGCCAAGTTGCATCAAGAGTTTTGGGTAGAAAAAATCACCACATCTTGCTATTTGGTAAATTGATCACCATTAGTTGTAATGCATTGTAAGATTCACGAAGAGATATGGACATGTCATTCTTGTATCTGAATTTTTTTTGTTGTGATGTTTATGCTCTTATTTTTTAAAATCAACGTTCTAAGTTGGATCCCAAATCAAGGAAGTATATCTATGTTGGTTATGGTGATGGAGTTAAGGGATACATGTTGTGGGATCCTACTGCCCACAAAATCATTATTAGCAGAGATGTAGTATTCGATTAATCACCTCTCATAAAATCAGACATAGTATTAGTTGAAATGAAACAGAAACAAGTACCACAAGATCAACATATTCAATTGGAAACTCGTGGGACCTTGTAAAACTTCCAAGAAGTAAAATTGTTGGGTTTCAAATGGGTCTACAAACCAAAAAAGGATGTTGATGATAAATTTTAAAGGTACAAAGCAAGAATGGTGGAAAAAGGGTATTCTCAAACGAAAGGTATTGATTTCCATGAAATATTTTTACGAGTTGTTAAGATTGTTTCTATTTGTGTAGCATTAGAACTACTTTCTTTACTTGATCTTGAATTAGAGTATCTGTTAAGACAACATTTTACATGGAGATTTGGATGAGGAGATATATGTAACAACCCAATTTGATTAATTGTTATCATAATTTTATTTGAAATTTAATTAATTATTAAAATAAATCAAATGAGTATTTTATTATTTTATTATTAATAGGTAGGTGAAGTCATTAATGAAAGGATGAGGTAGTTGGGGAATTGAATGAGGAGGGAGGATAAGGAAGCGAGGAGGGGACTTGGAAGGGGCTCATTATTTTTTGTATTGGAAATTTTCTGCAAGAGGGAAGGAGGAGGAGGAGGAAAATTGGGAGAAAAAATCATTTTGGAAACTATCACAGGGAACTGTTGTTGTTGGGAACTTTGGGCTCGGGGGCCAGGAATTCGTAAGGATTCCTGGAGCTAGGGAGCTGGAGAGGTTGTTCCTAGTTGGTTGGGAGGTTAATATTCAGTTGGGAAGTTTGGGCAAGCTCAAGAACAAGAGAACTATGGGTTAAATCAACCAACTTGCAAGTAGAAGTATGTATTTTATGCATTTTTTTACTAATTGATCTGTTGTTATTATGTTGTTTATTATTATGCTCATGTTGATTATTATGTTTCTATAAATAAAATCATGAAAGGAAAACCTTAAACTAAATTGCAGTTATTTCAGAAGGATTTTAGGAGATAATTGTTATTTTATCGAGTTCTGGAAATGGTAGACCTTACATATGGTATCAGATCCCAGTTTCAAAACTGAAACATAGGGCCTACCCACCTTAAGACAAAAATTTAGTCATGATTTCCTAATAATGAGTAGAAATAACCCAAAAAACCCTGAAATAACCCTGAAAACCCTGAATTTACCACTAAGAAACCCTGGAATAACTCGTATAAAGAATACCAAATAAAAAAACTATGAGAATGTGCATGACTTAGGCCAGGACTAGTTCAACTTTTCTAAAAACTGAAAGATAATTCACTTATTGGTATAGGCTTCAATTGTTATTGCATTGACAAGTGGGAGTTAGTTGTCAGTTTATTTACACTTGAAGTTGTTTTTCCTGCAATTCGTTGTCATTGTGTCTTCATATCTTTAATCGGTTTCCTATCCTCCCTGTCCTCCTCCTCTTCCTAAATAGAATCTCTCCACGAAAAAAAATCATGTTAACAATATATATATATATATATATATATATATATATATATATATATATATATAATCATGTTAACAATATATATGTTACCAAGGTTCGATTTCATCCAAGTTGTCCAGAAATACTTGCAAGTGGGAGCCTAGATCACAAAGTCCACCTCTAGAATGTGAATACTGTTGACTGCATTGGGTCTCGTGACTTTTGTAATTCTAATATCCCGTTACCATCTAATATAATAAGCTTTGGCGAAGTTCAACTATTTACAAAGAGTGGCAGATTCTTCTTTGACATTCTTTCCAGACCGCATGATTGCTTCTATTGCATTCCATGCCCAAGGAGACTTGTTAGTTGTAGCTTCCGGCCACCAGCTCTCTATATGGCAATACAATAATAAAAAATAAACATAAAAAAAAAATGCATAAAATACATACCTCTACCTGCAAGTTGGTTGATTTAACCCCTGGTTCTCTTGTTCTTGAGCTTGCCCAAACTGCCCAACTGAACATTAACCTCCCAACCAACTAGGAACAACCTCTCTGGCTCCCTATCTCCAGAAATCCTTGCGGATTCCTGGCCCCCGAGCCCAAAGTTCCCAGCAACAAGAATGCCCTGTGATAGTTTCCAAAATGATTTGTTCTCCCAATTTTCCTCCTCCTCCTTCCCTCTTGCAGAAAATTTCCAATACAAAAAATAATGAGCCCCTTCCAAGTCCCCTCCTCTCTTCCTTATCCTCCTTTCTCATTCAATTCCCCAACTACCTCATCCTTTCATTAATTACTTCACCTACCTGTTAATAATAAAATAATAAAAGACTCATTTGATTTATTTTAATAATTAATTAAATTTAAATTAAAACTATGATAACAATTAATCCAATTAGGTTGTTACATACACCCACCCTTCAAGAAACTTCGTCCCGAAGTTAGAGTAATTTACAATACAAGGGTAACAACACATGATTAATACATCCACATCAAATAAGCAACACCATTGATTTAAAACACTTACACATACTAGTGTACATGTGCAAGGCATGCATGCGTAGCTAGCACATACAAGACTCGCACATGTATTAATGACAATAATTATCACATCTAAAGTAATTCTTGTATGCATCCAATCCAATCAACAAGACCATTCATTTCATAAAAGATAATACACCCTTTAAAATGTTTGTGAAATCCCTCAATTACAATAATTTAGCACAAGCAACATTCACCTAAATAATTGTAGTTTAGTTAAGTAAATATAAACATACATATATACATTTTTTTTTTAAATGAGGAAATCAAGAAATTCTACCATAGTGTGAAATCCCCACACACTCTCAACTACTTCTAGTCATACTTCCTCCCTAACCTACTTCCATCTTCCATCCCTATCCTTCATCTGTTAGACTATCTTGGAGTGTCAACTATATTGACCTAACTCTAGATAGAACCCGTAAGTGGAAGTGTCAACTCTCTTGAACAAGCTTCCCCAGCAGGAATCTGGCAGTCATCATCACACGTCTAGGGGAGCGTGAGCTAACACCGTCCTCCCATGACTCTAGATTTTAGAGGATACACGGTGGGAAATGCCTCCACCCCTCCTAGTAGAACTAGGGTCAACACCCTACCAATGGACCATACAGTGGCACTGTGTTACTGGGAATTTTGTCATCATATATTCAGTTTTAGGCAGTCTCACCACCTGAAAAACTTGCACTTGTCCACATATCATAGCAATGCATTTGAACCAATATAATTTCACATACAAAATTTACACCACATTGTTTCATGGTCGATGCTCACGACATCAACCTTTTATCATCATTATTATTTGTTATTTCATAGCCTATTGACCTACAGATTAGTCTATAACACAAACCCATACATGTCCATGCATTATCATCATGTAAATTCATTTAATCATAATCTCAATACACTATCCACATACCAACAACTTTAAATGTCAAAATTTTCAAGTTAGAAACATATTGCATAATATCCAACATAATTCAAATAATGTTAAACATTCATATAATTGACATTCACATAGGTTCACTTGTCTTCAAATTTCAAGTGTATCATTAATAGTTTCACGGTGAATAGAAAATAAAAATGATTAGGCCTTAAGTAATCATAGTTGTCTAAGTCAAAAGGCGAAATTACATAGGTCTATGCTACCATTTGTAAGGTCGTCCTAAAGTTATAGGTCATTCTCGAAATAAATAAATAATAATAACAAATTCCAACACAACTTATAAACGTCTTCTATGATAGAAAACCCCATGCTATATTGGTCCCATTGAACCTTATCTTGACTAAAACATGTTTATTCTATTAATATGTGTTGGCATGTTTTACACGAAAGCGTGTGCTTTTCATTGATGGAAAGAACAACAGCTTTGATGTTTTACAGGAAAAGCTCAAAAGAGATAGCAGTTTCTCAAATTGCAGACGAGGTCCAAGAAACGAACTCGCGTGAGGAGCAAAGGTCGAGACCCGTGAACACCTAGAAAATATTCTAGGTCAGAGAGATCAGAAGATCAGGAGGAAGAGCGACATTGGTCGTTGGATCACCGATCCAAAATACCAACAACCATTAGATCTAGTGGATTTGTGCGGAGGTTTCCCTTTGGGGAATCTCACTTCAGAAGAATTAGCAACTTGAAAGTTGAATTACCCAAAATCCAAAATGAATGTGGTCCATTGGATCTAGAGAAAATGCAATGAATTTCGGATTGAATTAGTGGAAGGACATGATAAGAAAGGGTTGCGATCTGAGATCACAATCACCCGAATATTCATCAACCGTCGAATTGAATTAATTGAAAGGTAAGTTAAACGGGGCTAAAGAGTTGAGAATTTGATTATCCGAATACTCGTCAGCCGTCGGATCAAATGTGAATTTTCATCATCCATTGGATCATTCTAAGTGGAAGGACATGATAAGCTAGAAGAGTTGCATCGCAGACAGATCGGGTCGTTAATCTAAGATCTTGATCCAATGAACGACATTCGTTTCAGGTATAAATATGTGAGGAGGTTACTCTCCGAAAAAATATCACTTCAAGAATTCAGTTTGAGATATGAAATTCCTGAAGTCCAGAGACCCGAAGAGCCGAAATACGTTCTCGATCGTCGGATCATCCGAAGAATATCGCAGCCATCAGATCATTCTAAAGTGGAAGGACAGGATAAGTTGGGTAAAGGGCGCGCTAATCTCAACAATCGAGAATCAGGGACTCAAATCTACGGTTGACGGGGGGGTCCAAGTTGGTGGTATTTTCCTTATGGGACCCTCATATGTGTAACCTTTTTGTTAACTCGGACCCCCCTCACTCATTACCACTTACCGCCTGACTCCCCCTCCGAGTAAACCACCAAACCACTCATACATACTACCTCCATGCTCTGACGTCACACTCCACTACCGTGCTCTGCCTCCACTCTCCACTACACTGCCTACACGTCTAACCCACATCAGTAGACCACCTCAACAAGGACACAAATCGTCCGATATGAAATATCACTTCGGGTGTATTGTCAATCATTGATCACAGTACAGTGGAACAATAGTGTAAGTTTGAAAAGCTGAAATCCCGAAGTTTCGAAGGGAAAAGTTCCGACAGTCGTCCATCTCAATGCTTGATTAAGTCCTAGTCGTCAGATTGAACAATGAACTGATGAGTGTAAGGATCAAATCTAACCATTGATTTGTTTCCGTGAAATAAACCATTCAATCTGATCCATCCACTCAAGACCATTGTCAATATCGTAAGATTGACTGTCCCATCACATTGCGGGGCCAGAACATGCTCGTGTCTTAATTTTTCGCGAGTGGGCCGCAATTGAAACCATGGTTTTGGAGAAAGGGTATGTGGTAGCTGGAGATAAATTGCAGGGCGGAAATTAGTTTGATCTACACCATCTTTGGACGCGCCTGCAATCGCATGGTCACATGAGATCATCACCTAAGGTCATATCGAGGGAGGAGATAGCACGTCGCTAAGCTCCACTGCGGAGTTCAGGAGATCGAGAAGCGCCTTTTGAATAGGCGTTTGGTCATCGTCGATGGTCACGTAAAAGGAAGGAGCTTAGCAAGAAAATATAGTATCTGTTGTGAAGTTTTTCTCAGGAAGGGAAAAGGCGCCAAAGGGATGAGCACGCAGAGGTTCTCTCTATAACTGTTGGAATGGACTGATTGTAACTGGCAGAAACATAGTGATTACATCTACCAGAGAATTTGAAGAGATTTAGGGTGATCACCAGAGGAGTTGAAGAGACTCAAGGTAACTACCAGTAGGATGAAGACTCATCATAGAGATAATTGACAGATGGAAAAGCGTCGAAGACTATAACTTCCAGAGAAGCCAAAGAATCTCAGGATAACGACCACTGATGAAGAATAGACTCAGCATGATTGCTAGAGAGAACGAAGAGTTAGGTGTATGATCTGACAGAGGACTTGGCATGATAAATATACGCAGAATAGAGAAGAGATGGTTGCTTGAGTTAAGATTTATTTCATGTGGGTGAAAGGATGTTGGTTGCAGCAATTGAAACGCACAGAAGAGGCATAGCGCATAGAATGGAAATAATACACAGAGCATAAAGTGCAGAAGAAAGACATAGAACATAGATGCATATATGAGAAAGAAAGAGAAATCTGAGTTGCGCATGCAGAGATAGAGCAGAAGATCAGAAAGCTCAAGAAGATGTGAGAATGAAGACACTGATACAGGCAAAACAGAGAAGTGTAGAAAAACAGTGATGAGGTTGGTAAGCCATTGATAAATATTATATCACAATGATAAATTTATGAAAAGAAAAGATTTATATTTCAGGGTGGTAGGGAGGTGTTAGGGAGGAATTTTGTCCTCAGAGTTTGAAGTGGGTTCTTGAACATAGGGAGTTGTAGCTTCCATCTAGTTGCAGCTAGAAAAACTAGGGTGGTAGGGTGGTGCAATGGAGAACTAGTGTTCTATGTTATACAAGTTGGTGACTGTGCAACTGGAAGTTGGTGCTTCCATCCAGTCGGTGCTGGAACACTCAGAGAGTTGGTGCATCCTTCTATTGGGTGCTAGAGAAACCAGAGAGTTGGTGCGCTCAACAATTTGTTGCTTGTAAAACAGAGGTGGTAGCCTCAAAAGGAGTTGGTGCTCATAAGAATGATAATGTACAGAAAATAAAGATTACTTATCATATCAAGAAGAAGAGGTTTTTCCCTTTATGGGTTTCCTCAGGAAATATATATCTCTGTATATTTCATGTGTGTGATTGATGTTGAATATTATTTTGCTTACTTCCTGCATTATTGTGATCGTCATTGAGTGTTTTGTAAGATTTTAAAATGGGCATAATTGTTTAAGCACAGTAACAACTGATTCACCCCCCCTCTCAGTTGTCCAACAATTGGTATCAGAGCGGGTTCATTTTATTTAAAGGTAGATCAATAAGCTTAAACATGAAAAGTCATGAAGGAACTTCAACCAATAAGGCCCCCCTGTTCAATGGAACAAACTTTGGCTTCTGGAAAGTTAGGATGAGAACCTACATAATGGATTTAGGTGCAGATGTATGGGATGTGGTAGAGACTGGTTATGCAAAGCCAATTGTACAAGCTAATAAGGATGACAAGCTAGAATTCAGCTTCAACGTTAAAGCTATGAATGTTATTCTTAGTGGGCTTGCAGAAGTAGAATTTGTAAAATTTATGCACTTAGAATCTGCCAAAGAAATGTGGGACAAATTCATTAGCAGTTATGAAGGTAATGAGAAGGTAAAGGATGCCAAGCTTCAAACCTACAGATTACAGTTTGAATAACTAAAGATGAATGAGGATGAAACAATTAATAAATTTTTCTTAAGAGTTGAGGAGCTTGTGAATGCCATGAAGGGTCTTAGTGAGAAAATTGAAGAGGTATTTTTAGTTCAAAAGATCTTAAGATCTCTGCCAAATAGATTTAATCCAAAAGCTTTTGCAATAGAAGAACTGAATGATCTTAAGACCTTGTCTATTGATCACCTTATAGTAACTCTAACTTCTTATGAAATGAGGATTAGTAAGGATAAACCCACCTCTAGAGAAGCATCATTTAAAGAAGATAAGAATGAGGATTATGAGCCTGATGAAATTGAAGAAAAATTTATGATAAGACTAAAGAAAGGATCGGGAAAGTACCAAGGCAAGTTTCCCTTCAAATGTTTAAACTATGGAAAGATAGGTCACTTTGCATCTAAGTGTCCACACAAGAAGAAGGACCAGAACTCTGAAGGTGAAGAGAAGTACAAATCCAAGAGATTTGGTAAAAAGAAAAATTTATGTGTAAACAATTATGACTCTTCAGGAGACACAAATAGTGACTCTTCTTGTGAAGATAAGGTAAACGACTTCATGCTTATGGCCAAAAAGGATTATGATAATAAAAGCACAGGAAGTGATGTTAATGATGAAGAAGTTGTGGTTGACTTGGAAGGAGAGTTGATCAGTGCTTTGGAAGAGATTGACAGACTCAAACTTAAGAAGAGAAAGCAAAAACAATTGTTGATACAGTTCGAGAAAGACAGTAAAAAACCTGATGAAGACTTTTCTCTGCTAAAAGTGGAATTAGAAGAAGCAAAGAAAATAGAGGACATTCTGAAACAACAACTATCAGAGAAGAAGGAAAGATGTAAAGCCTTGGAAGAAGAGGTAGTAAAAACTAGAAAAGAGATGGAGAAGTTTAAAGCATTGTATCTCCAAAATATTCAAAGCATTAAAGCCTCAGCAGAACTAAACGACATTCTGAGAAAATAGAGATCTCCTTTGTTGAAGACTGGTTTAGGCTATGTAAGTGGTTCAAGCAGCAAACAACTAGAAAGCAAAGAGATAGTAAAGATGATCAAGTTCCAAGTCAACAGACAATCATACCATGTGAGTACTCTGTCAGCAGAAGCTAATAAAGACAATATGGTCCCTGATAAAAAAACAAAGATATCAGAAGATGGAGCAAAAAATGCCAAGAAAATGCCATCCTTCAGGTACCAAAATTTCTTCCATGGTTACTGTTTTTACTGCTCTAATTTTGGTCATAAGATTGCAAATTGTCAAATTACGCTTAGAGACACGCAACTGAGGAAATCAAGAAATAAGCAATCTTTGCAACATAGAACTAAACAACCAATGAGTAGGAAGCATTTTTCCGAAGAGCCATAGGGAGGAGGATGGTAAACAATCCTTCATTTTCCACATTCTGGATCGGACCAATCAATTAGGCATAGCTCGCTTTGTCACCGCACCTGAAACACACATTCAACGGGCCTGTTACATCATATTTTATCAACAAATACATACCTCACCAATCAATTTGACCTATTGAACAATGAGCTCGAATGCTATAATTCTCATAACTTCATCCACAAAGCTGCAAAATTCCATCTAAAGAATTACAAAGCAAATCCAAGGATAAAACCCTTAGCCAGAAATGCCAGCACATGGAAAAAGAAAGATAGTGAAAAATGTGGTCTAGTACTTTCAGCTCAAAAACAAAAATACCCCTAGTATATAGACAATGGATGTTCCAAGCACATGACTGGAGACAAGGATAAGTTTATGTCTATAAGTAAAGGCAAAACAGGAAATGTGACCTTTGGAAATGATGAACCAGGGAAAAAAAAGGGTAAAGGGATGGTAAGTTTGAGTAATGGTAAAGGAAAAGCCTAGGATGTTCTTCTTGTAGATGGGTTGAAACATAATTTTCTCAGTGTAATTAAAATGTGTGACAAAGGATTTGAAGTGGTGTTCACTTACAAATATTGTAAGATAAAGTCTGTAAACTCAGGACAAGCGGTGGCTAAAGGCATAACGACAAATAATAATGTATATGTGTTGAACGAAGATAGAGAAGAGTGTCATCTAAGAAAACATGATGAGAATTGGTTATGGCATAGGAGACTTGGACATATAAACTTTGACCACTTAATTAAGCTCAAAAATATTGAGGTTGTTAGCGTCAGAAGTCACTCTTGGATTGCTTGCAGGAGCAGAGCCCAACGCCCATCAGTTTTATGTCACGATAGTTTTTAATGGGTGATCAAATGGGTAGAGACTCAGGAAGATATCACTCTAACCCAGGGACTAGGTCTGGTATGTAAGGAACAAAGGAGATCTTGATCTAACTTTAGTCAATGAGTTGACTAAAAGATGAGCAGGTGGAAGACTTGGTAAGAAGAGTGAGCAAACTACCTTAGGCAACAGGGCTTTCAGCAGTTTGCAGAAAAAAAACCCTGAATGCAAGATCCTCTTGGTTCAGGGCTTCGAGAAACTGAAAGGGGGACTTGAATGGATCCTCCAATTCCAAGTTGTTCAGTGTTAAGAAAATCACAAGGACCAATTAGAAACAATGCAACTGTTACAGTGATCCAACCTGCATCATCCTATAACAGTTACAACTCGACTGGATCCTCCAATTTCGAGTTGCTCTAACACAGTGTAAACAAAGACGTGAAAGAAACTGACATTCATAAGGCAAGAAGTCTCAAAAGTCCATGCATAACTAGAACAACAGTGCTTTATTAAAGCTTTACAACCGAGAGCCTCGCTCAACCATCCCCTCTACCAAAATGGCGAAAACGCCTTCATATACTCAAAACAACAACAGCAGCAAAAACAAGACGTTGCATTAAAACATTGTGTCTGCATGTCTTATGATAGTATGCGCATGCAGACTCTATCCAATTGTGCACCTATGACAGACGCTATCAGATTTCGGATTGTCCTGCTGCAAACGAATCGACCAGCTTTAGTCCTTTGTTGGACTTTCCATTTATGGCGAAGACGATGTCTAACCACCTCTAGCAACTGCAATAACTGCCCTCTTGGGATTAGGAACGGTTCTGGTCAACTCCGCCTTTTGGGGACATGGAGGTCTTCTCGAGGGGCCACCTGGACTAGCCGAATGGTTCACGGGGTGAGAGGTGGAAGATGTGGCATGCTTGACGAGGATGTTGTAGGTGCCAGTATTGTGAAGGTGAAGTGGGGGGGAGGAAAAAGGGGTGCTTTCGTGGAAGTGATACGGGGACAGGAGACAATGAATGGAGGGAGGTGTTGAGGTAGAGGTGATTGGGCGAAAGGGACACATGGCAGGTGGTGAGGACTTGGGACCAGTATATTCGTGCCACGTACAGATAAGGGGCCCGTTAGAGTGAAATTCCATTCCGGACCCTCCCCCTCCATTAAAGGCAGAACCGATGGGGGGGTCCGGAATTCAATACAACCCGTAGATCTAAGCGTCGAGACTTGGGTTGTCCAGATGTGCGCATACATTATCTCCGATTCCAGACCCTCCCCCCTCTCGTTAAAGCCAGAACGACGGAGGGGGTGTGGAATTGGACCTCATCCGTAAATTTGAGTGCCTGGATCACGACCGTCCAGATATGCACCCTCTTCAAATTAAATGTGCCCGAACCTCACTGATGGATGAGCGCCTGAGATGATCTCGGCGCTTTCATCATGAAAATCCCGAAGGGCCCCACTCGTGGCTCAGCTATGGGCCGTGTGTCCTTCATATGGACGGTCCCGATTTTTTCGGGATTTCTGGCACCGGGGGTTCACGATGCAATTTTCCTCAAAATCCTGATTGACCAAACCACGAAAGCACGGATGTACGTCGCGTGTCCTCCAGAGGAACAGTCGAGATGGTATTTGATGTTAGAAGAGGGTTGCCTCCATAACCAGGATTTCTTGATGTGACCGGGTGCTAGGACCATAGGCTGAACTTCAAAGGCGCTTATCGGTGTTTCGGGGTTCGGGGTTTCGAGATGTAGAACGACGTGAAAACCCTCACCCTTCGAACTCTCGAATGTCGAAATGCTGACGTGACTAGATCTCACGCCACGCTTCCTTTGGATGGATGACTAATATCCTTTCTTGCATGCAATAGAGATGCTACCCATCGCGCTAATCCCGGCGCAACTCCACTAACCACGATTTCCCGCCGACCATCAATCTGCTTCTATGGATGAATCTGGGTCGTTGAAAACATAATTTAGCCCGGTTACTTGCTTGGAAGCCTGAAACGAGATTTTTCCATTCTGTGCTTGGGCGCTTCTCATGCAACTTACAGACCTGAATATTCTTGTGCCCAAGACAAGAATTGTTGTTAACATTAGGCTCCATGGGGGATAGAGTCGTCCCTGTGATGCTCTAAGGACTCATTTTGTAGTTCCAGTGCTTTGCTATTGGGCTATGGAGTCATTTACTAAGCCGGAAATAAATAATTAAAAGGAAAATGAACAAAGAACCAAAGGACAATATTTACAAACAAAGGAGCCGTCTAAGGCTCAAACAAAACATTTCTTCAGAAAATGCCCATTTACTGGGCTGTTGAAAACCTCTTCACCCTCCAAATCCTGCAACCTGTATCTGTTGTTTGAGAAAACCTCAGAGATTTTGAAAGGCCCAATCCATAGGGCATCAAACTTGTCGTGTTTGCCCTTGTCTTGCATGGGTGCATCCCACTTAAGCACCAAATCCCTGATCTCAAACTCTTTCTTCTTGACTTTCCTGTCAAAAGCCAGTTTGATCTTCTGCTGATGGTCCTGAATTCTATCCATTACTTGCTCTCTGGCCTACTGGACTTCCACCAGTTGATGAACTCTTATGATCATGTCATCAGGCTCTTCTTGATGATCTTGGAAGAACTTTTCTACAGGAATGGCTAGCTGAGAAGGGAAAACAGCTTCTTCTCCATAAACTAATTGGAAAGGGGAGATGCCTATAGATCTCTTTGCGGTCACTCGATATGCCAATAGAGCGAATTTCAACTTTGAATCACAGGCCATTTTGTTATCCTCCAATAGTCTTTTGATAATCCTTATCAGGATTTTGTTGGAGGATTCTGCTAAACCATTGCCCTGGGGATAGTATGGGGTGGAGTGAATCAGTTTGATCTCGAATTGCTCACAGAACTTGGCTAACGGCTCAGCCCTGAAAGAGGCTGCATTATCAGTGATAATCTTACTTGGGCACTAGAATCTTGTGATGAGGTCTTCCAGGAATCCAATGATTACCTTGTGAGAAGCACTCTTGGTGGGGATAGCTTCAATCCACTTGGTAAATAAATCTGTAGCAATCAGGATCCATCTGTGTTGCCCTTTGGAAGCGGGGTGAATTTCTCCTATGAAATCTAGGCCCCATTGCTGGAAAGGTCTTGAAACAACCACAGGATTTAACGGCAAAGACTTGAGTTGTTGCTTTCCTACAAATCTTTGACATTTGATGCAAGATCTGACCCTTCTACAGACGTCAGTGAATACGGTGGGCCAGTAATATCCAGCCCTGAGGATTTTGTAGGCTATGTTTTTCCATAAATGATTCCCTCCACATAGGCCATCATGAAATTCAACCATGATCCTGTCAGCCTCTTGCGGATCTACACATTTCAAAAGTAACCCCAGGGGGTCTTTCCAATATAAAACTTGATCGATAATGCAGTATCTGACTGCTTTGAGCTTCAGATCTTTTGCCTTGCTTCTTTGCAGGTCGTCTGGAGGTTGCAACTCTTGCAGAAAATATATGACGTCCTTATACCAGGGACATCGAGCCAATGGGGGCTCCCTTTGAGGGTCTATTTCAGACAGTCGACCCTGCTGAATTCTTGAGCACTCGTTGATGAAACTTACCCCCAAAGCTTGGCAATTGGATTCAGCCAATAGCTTGGCTAAACCTTGACCTTTGATCAATTTGGTAGGCTTTATTTCCAGGTCAAATTCCATAATATTGGCTATCCACTTACTCCTCCTCCCGTCTATGTCAGGTTGAACAAGAATGTCTTTAACAACAGTTGAGGGGACATAGGCAATGATTTTTTATTGCATGACATAGGTCCTAAAAGCCTTGAGAGCCTTGACCAGGGCATAGGCCTGCTTCTCCATAGTGTCATACCTGACTTCGTCATCCCTCAATGCTCAGTTGAAATAGGCAATAGGCGCCTCTATCCCAACCTCGTTTGTCTATAATAAAAAAGCAGCCACCATGTCAGGTGAGGAAAAGGAGAAAATATGGAAATCCTTTGAGTAATCGAGACTGATAAGCACAAGGGCTTCAGTCAAGGCATTCTTTATTTGCTCAAAGGACTTTCGCGATTCAGAAGTCCACCTTACTTCATTTCCCTTCCTTAACATGGTTGTTATGATTTTTACCTCCTCAGCAAAGTTAGGAACGAACCTCCTCAGAAAATTAATCTTGTCAAGGAAAGATTGGACCTCCTTCTTGGATCTCGGGATTGATAAGGCTTGTATTGCCTCAACTCTGCCAGGATCGATCCTGAATCCTTCCGTCAATACTATGTGGCCTAGTAACTTTCCCTCCTGCATGGCGAACAGAGATTTCTTGGGGTTTAATGAAATGCCGAAACTCCTGCATTTCAGGAAAACCTTTCTGAGATGACAGCAATGTTATTTATCAGATTTTGAAAATATTGTTATGTCATCCAGATAGATGACCAAAAATTTATCCTTTTCCCCAATGAAATCTATATCCATGGCACGCTGAAACGTTGCTCCTGCATTCATCAATCCAAAAGGCATTTTGGCATACATGAATGTGCCCCTTGGAGTGGTAAATGTCGTTTTTTCCCTGTCCTCAGGAAGAACAAATATTTGATTGTAGCCAGAAAAACCATCGATCATGGACATCCTGGATGCTCCTGTTACCTTCTGCAGTATATGTTCCATCTTTGGTAAGGGGTAGTTGTCCTTTCGTGAGCTCCTGTTCAGGTTTCTGAAGTCTACACAGAGTCTGATTTCTCCATTCTTTTTCCTTACTGGTACCAAGTTGGCCACCCACTTTGAATATCTCAGTGGTACGATGATTTGGGCCTGTAGCAGCTTCTTCACTTCCTTCTCCATGATAGGCAGCAGCATAGGATTGATTTGTCTTAGCTTCTGCCTAAATGGATTTGCCTCCCTTTCCAACGAGATTTTATGCTCAATGACAGAAGTGTTATATGTTTTGAGATATTCATAGGTCCAGGCAAAAACATCAACAAATTCCCTCAAAATTTCAATGTATTCAGACCTCTGCTCCTTTGTTAGGATTCTTGACAATTTGACAAACTTGGGCTCACTCTCAGTGCCAATGTTACACTAAATAGTATCAGCGTCATCCTCTGAGATTTCCCCTTTTAATGACACATCATTTCTATCAAAAAGCCTTTCTAAAGGAACCAATCCCCTTGGAATATGGTTGTTGGGGAGCTGCACAATGTTACGCTCTGTTATTTTACTCAGAAACTTACCCCCATTAAGCTCTTCTTTAGAGACATAGTCTTGGTCGATATGCATCTCTGAAAACTCTTCGACAGTCTCCAAGAATTTCTTGATCTCAAGATCGTCCTCGAATACCTTCCAATGTTTGACGTTGTCAGGTATGGAGGGCCTGTATTTTACTTCTACATCGTATCTGAGTTTGGGCGGAAAGGGCACTTTGAAATTGCTTGCTGATGCAGCCAAGGAATCTGCCACTATGTTCTTCTCTCTTGGGATGAAATAAATGCTGAATGCTGAGAAGAAACAGTGAATTAAGTCCCATACCTCATTTTTGTAGCTCATGAGTCGAGGATGCTTAGCCTGATAAGCGTTTCTGATCTGCTGGACCACCAACTCTGCATCTCCGAACACTGCTACCTCCTGAATTCCCATTTCCTTTGGGGCTCTCAATCCTAGGACAAGAGATTCATACTCTGCCACATTGTTGGTAGCTTCAAATTCTAATTTGTATGACAGAGATATGGTTTCCTGAGTGGGTGACACAAAAACACCCTAGCACCAACGCCTTCCCTGGAAAAGGCTCCATCAAAGAACATTTTCCAGATGGGGGTGATGGAGGGAGGAAATTTATGGGAAGTGGTGGGCGGATTTCTGAGCTTTAGAGGAGGCTCAGGAGCATTAGTGAGTTGCAGTACACTGAAACCTAAATCAATGTCCAAGGAAAAAATGGGGTGGTTGGTAGGGTTAGCTTCATCACCAATTATATAGGCCAGTTGGGCTTCCCTGTATAGCCTCCTATGTTCTCCTCCAAACATTGGGATAGTAGAATATGTGAGTTCCATCTGCAAAGTTCCCCCCAGTCTTTTTATCCAAGATCTTGATAACAACATACCGAACTTGGGGGGGACATAAACCACTACGACATCCATGACCACACTTTTCATGGGCAACTGAAACAAGGTCACGACCAGGTCTTTGATAACTCCTAGACATTGAACTTTCCTGGAGTCAAAGGAATAGAGGTCATGATAGGCTCGGGTGACTTCTAGCCCTAACTCTTCCATGACAGTTTTGGGCATGAGGTTGTGAGAATCCCCCTAATCCATCAAGCAGTTGTGCAGTACCTTGTCATGTATGTTCAAGGAAGTGTAGAAGGGAGGGGATGAGTCATTTTTGTCTTCTACCATAGGACCTAGAATAACTACAGGCCTTTCATCTTGCAAATTGATGGAGTCTGTGGGAAGGCAAGAGACCTCAGACTGTAAAAGCTCAGAGAAGAGTTTCTTGAACCCTTCATGTTTAATCAATTCGGTTAGGGGCACAGGGATTCTGATCTTTTGAATTTCATGCTCGAAATTAAAAGAAGATGTAAGCTTCGGGATTTCTCTTATTTCAGGAACATGACTCTGGAATATGGGAGAGAGGGGTCGGGGCTTCTTACCTCCGTGACTATCCACTACTTCATTAGTAGGTTTCTCTGTTCTAGTGAACTGCTTAGGAACATCAAGTGCTACTATATTTTTCTTAGACCTCAGATCATACCTGCCTTGCCTGCCACTAGTCGTGTCTCCCCTACTCAGCTCATTTAGCTGACTATCCATGAGAGACTCCTCGTATGTTGATTGAGTGAGATGAGGAAAAGGAGGAGTGTCCCCGAAGCAATGGATTTCAGGATCAAGCTCATCTGTTTCCCCTTCTTCCCCCTCGGCCACAAAATTGTTTTGAAAAGGGGCCTGAATTTTCTGGTCTTCTCTGTCTCTTC
>ML798080.1:42898-55195 GCA_009831015.1 Picea engelmannii
GGTGATCAAATGGGTAGAGACTCGAGAAGATATCACTCTAACTCAGGGACTAGGTCTGGTATGTAAGGAACAAAGGAGGTCTTGATCTAACTCCAGTCAGTGAGTTGATTAAAAGATGAGCAGGTGGAAGACTTGGTAAGAAGAGTGAGCAAACTACCTTAGGCAACAGGGCTTTCAGCAGTTTGCAGAAGAAAAACCCTGAATGCAAGATCTTCTTGGTTCAGGGCTTCGAGAAACTGAAAGGGGGACTTGACTGGATCCTCCAATTCCAAGTCGTTCAGTGTTAATAAAATCACAAGGACCGATTAGAAACAATGCAACTGTTACAGTGATCCAACCTACATCATCCTATAACAGTTACAACTCGATTGGATCCTCCAATTCTGAGCTGCATTAACACAGTGTAAACAAAGACGTGAAAAAAACTGACATTCATAAGGCAAGAAGTCTCAAAAGTCCATGCATAACCAGAACAACAGTGCTTTATTAAATCTTTACAACCGGGAGCCTCGCTCAACCATCCCCTCTACCAAAATGGCGAAAACACCTTCATATACTCAAAACAACAACAACAGCAAAAACAAGACGTTGCATTAAAACATTGTGTCTGCATGTCTTCTGATAGTCTGTGCATGCAGACTCTAGCCGATCGTGCACCTGTGACAGATGCTATCAGATTTCGGACTGTCCTGCTGCAAATGAATCGACCATCTTTAGTCCTTTACTGGACTTTCCATTTATGGCGGAGACAATGTCTAACCACCTCCAGCAACTGCAATAACTGCCCTCTTGGGATTAGGAACGGTTCTGGTCAACTCTGCCTTTTGGGGACATGGAGGTCTTCTCGAGGGGCCACCTGGACCAGTCGAATGGTTCACGGGGTGAGAGGTGGAATATGTGGCATGCTTGATGAGGATGTTGTAGGTGCCAGTATGGTGAAGGTGAAGTGGGGGGGAGGAAAAAGGGGTGCTTTCGTGGAAGTGATACGGGGACAGGAGACAACGAATGGAGGGAGGTGTCGAGGTAGAGGTGATTGGGCGAAAGGGACACATGGAAGGTGGTGAGGACTTGGGACCAGTATATTCGTGCCACGTACAGATAGGGGGGCCGCTAGAGTGAAATTCCATTCTGGACCCCCCCCCTCCATTAAAGGCAGAACCGATGGGGGGGTCTTGAATTCAATATAGACCGTAGATCTAAGTGCCGAGACTTGGGCCATCCAGATGCGCGCATACATTATCTTTGATTCCAGACCCCCCCTCTCATTAAAGCCAGAACGACGGAGGGGGTGCGGAATTGGACCTCGTCCGTAAATTTGAGTGCCTGGATCACGACCGTCCAGATATGCGCCCTCTTTAAATTAAATGTGCCCGAGCCTCATTGATGGATGAACAACTGAGATGACCTCGGCGCTTTCATCATGAAAATCCCGAAGGGCCCCACTCATGGCTCAGCTATGCATCGTGTGTCCTTCAGATGGATGGTCCTGATTCTTTCAGGATTTCTGGCACTGGGGGTTCACGATGCAATTTTCCTCAAAATCCTGATTGACCAAACCACGAAAGCACGGATGTACGCCGCGTGTCCTCCAGAGGAACGGTCGAGATGGTATTTGATGTTAGAAGAGGGTTGCCTCCATAACCAGGCTCGCTTGACGTGACCGGGTGTTAGGACCATAGGCTGAACTTCAAAGGCGCTTATCGGTGTTTCGGGGTTCAGGGTTTCGAGATGTAGAATGGCGTGAAAACCCTCACCCTTCGAACTCCCGAATGTTGAAATGCCGACGTGACTAGATCTCACGCCATGCGTCCTTTGGATGGACAACTGATATCCTTTCTTGCATGCAATAGAGACGCTACCCATCGCGCTAATCCCGGTGCAACTCCGCTAACCGTGATTTCCCGCCGACCGTCGATCTGCTTCTATGGATGAATCTGGGCCATTGACAACATAATTTAGCCCATTTACTTGCTTGGAAGCCTGAAACGAGATTTTTCCGTGCTGTGCTTGGGCGCTTCTCGTGCAACTTGCAGACCTGAATATTCTTGTGCCCAAGACAAGAATTGTTGTTAACAGAGGTAGTAAAAGATCTTCTAAGAATATCAAAGCCACAATATTCTATGTGTAAACCCTGCCAAGTAGGAAATCTAACCAGGACACAGTTTAAATCCAAGAACTCTACTTCAACAGAGAAACCACTCTAATTAGTTCATATGGATTTATGTGGACCATCAAAACAGGAAGGCACAAGGAAGGAAAACTACTTCATGTTGATCATTGATGATTACTCCAAACTCACTTGGGTTGCTTTTCTCAAAGAAAAAGCTGAAGCATTTGAGAAATTTAAAATATTAAGGATTTAACTGAGAATCAAACAGGCAATAGATTAAAAGCTGTAAGATCAGACAGAGGAGGATAATTTATGTCAAGTGATTTCAAGGAATTATGTGATAAACATGGGATCAAAAGAGAATACACAATCCCAGGAACTCCAAAGAAAAATGGAGTAGTTGAGAGGCAAAACAGAGCAGTTCAGCAAATGGCCAGGTCAATGATGAATGAGAAGAACATTGGTCAAACCTGTTGGGTAGAAGCAATACACACAACAATCCATATTCTTAACAAATCTCACCTCGGACCACACAGTGACAAGACACCTTATGAACTATGGCATGGAATACCTTCTACAATCAAACACTTCAAAGTCTTTGGGAGTAAGTGCTACATAAAGAATAATAATGAAAACCTCAGCAAGTATGATGAAAGGGTTGATGAAGGCATCTTCTTAGGGTATGCTACAAACAATAAATGATACAAATGTTATAATAAGAGGCTGCATAAATTGGTTGATTGTATTGACATAAAAGTTGATGAAGGAGTCCCAGTAAGAGAGGTGAGCAATATTGAATCAACAACAGAGGATATAGTTGACGTTGAAGATGAATAGGTCCAAGAATCAGAAAAAGAAGACTCTGAGTCAAATGAAGATGCAAACACTTAGGCAAACTCAAATCAGCAGACAACATCAAATCCTTCCTCCAGAATTACTCAAAAGAATCATCTTACAAGTCAGATAATTGGTGAGAAAGACAAAGGTGTACAAACTAGGAGAAGGATAATCAAAGACACCGAGCAATCACATATAGCCCTCATATCCATGGTGGAACCCAAGAACTTCAATGAAGCCAGTGAACATGTAAATTGGTTACAATCAATGAACAAGGAACTGGATCAGATTGAGAAGAACAATACTTGGGAGCTTGTTCCTAGACCGACAAATAAGAATGTAATTGGCTCCAAATGGGTGTTTAAGAATAAAATGAACGAACAAGGACAAATTGTCAGGAATAGACCTAGATTGGTCTGTACAGGGTATGATCAAATAAAATGACTGGATTTTGATGAAACATTTGCGCCCGTAGCAAGATTAGAATATATTAGAATGTTTCTTGCCTATGTTTTTCATAAGAAGTTTAAATTCTATCAAATTGATGTCAAGTCATCTTTTCTAAATGGAGATCTAAAAGAAGAAGTCTATATGGAACAACCAAAAGGTTTCCAACTGTTAGATAACCATGACTTTTTCTATAAGCTGAAGAAAGCCTTATATGGGATGAAACAAGCTCCTCGTGCCTGGTACTACAAACTGGATAATTATCTTCAAGAAAAAGGGTTCAAGAGAGGAACAATTGACAACAAACTATATATCAAAACAGAGGGTAATGATTTTCTCATTGTGTTGGTCTATGTAGATGACATCATCTTTGGAAGTAATAATGCTTCATTGGTAAAATGGTTTGCTTCTACCATGCAGTCTGAATTTGAAATGTCTATGATAGGGGTACTGTCATTTTTTCTTGGTCTACAAATTACTCAGAGATCTGAAGGAATATTTCTTTCTCAAGAGAAATATTGAAAAGGTTTCAAATGGAAGATTCTACACCTGTGAGCACACCTATGGTCATTGGATGCAAGCTAAGAAAGGATCATGACTCACCTAATGTTGATCAAAGTTCATATAGGTCTATGATAAGCAACCTGTTGTACATCACAACATCTCGTCCAGACATAACACATGTTGTTGGAATGGTAGGAAGGTATCAGTCTGCACCTAAACATAGTCATTTGATAGCCGTCAAAATAATATTCAAATATTTGAAAGGAAAATGAACTATGGTCTATGATATCCTAGGAATCAGAATCCTCAATTATCAGTCTATTCAGATGTTGATTCAACTAACTGCATGGATGAAAGGAAAAGCACGAGTGGAGGTGCATTCTTCTTAGGAGATTCTCTTGTAGCATGGTTGAGCAAGAAGCAAGGTTCCATTTCCTTATCGACTACAGAAGTTGAGTACATTACAGCAACCACTTGATGTACCCAAGTATTATGGATGATTCAAACACTTGCAGACTTGGAGGTAAATTATACTGCATCGATCCCAATTCATTGTGATAATACTAGTGCAATAAGTGTGTCAAAGAATCTTTTATTTCACTCCAAGACCAAGCATATACCCATCAAGTATCACTTCTTGAGGGAACATGTGACCAACACTGTTGTTTATTTGCATTATATTCCATCCAAAGTTCATATTGTTGATATCTTCACTAAACCGCTTGTAAAATCTCAGTTTGAGTATCTATGCTAGAAGTTGGGCGTGACTCCATTATCAACCTAAGAGAGTCCATCCTGTCAGGGGGAGTATGTGTAGGTTGAATATATGATACCTCCACAAAGTACTGCAACAGCTCAGGGGGAGCATGTTTTCTTTGACATTGATGTCAAAGGGGGAGAAAAGGAGTGGTCTGGATGCTACAGTTGGAGGTCCAAGTAGCAGCCTTTTAGGGTTTCTATCAATGCCAAAGGGGGAGATTGTTGGCATGTTTTACAGGAAAGTGTGTGTTTGTCATTGATGGCAAGAACAACAACGTCAATTTTTTACAGGAAAAGCTCAGAAGAGATAGCAGTTTCCAAAATTGCAGATGAGGTCCAAGAGACGAACTCGTAGGAGGAGCAAAGGTCGAGACCCGTGAGAACTTAGAAAATCTTCTAAGTCAGAAAGATCAAAAGCTTAGGAGGAAGAGCGATAGTGGTCATTGGATCACCGATCCAAAATACCAGCAATCGTTAGATCCAGTGGATTTGTGAGGAGGTTACCCTTCGGGGAATCTCACTTCAGAAGAAATGGCAACTTGAAAGTTGAATTACCTGAAGCTCGAAATCCAAAATGAATGTGGTCCATCGGATCTGGAGAAAATGTGATGACTGTCGGATTGAATTAGTGGAAGGACAAGATAAGAAAGGGCTGAGATCTGAGATCATGATCACCTGAATATCCGTCAATTGTCGGACCAAATTAATTGAAGGGTAAGTTAAATGGGGATAAAGAGTTGAGAATTTGATTATCTGAATACCCGTCAGTCGTTGGATCAAACGCAGATTTTCGTCAGCCGTTGGATCATTCTAAGTGGAAGGATAGGATAAGCTAGAAGAGTTGCATCGTAGACAGATCGGGTCGTTGATCTATGATCAAGATCCAACGAACGTCATTCATTTTGGGTATAAATATGTGAGGAGGTTACTCTCCAGAAAAATCTCACTTCAAGAATTCAGTTTGAGATTTGAAATTCCCGAAGTCCGGAGACCCGGAGAGCCGAAATACGTTCTCAACTGTCGGATCATCCGAAGAAGATCGCAGTTGTCAGATCATTCTAAAGTGGAAGGACGGGATAAGTTGGGTAAAGGGCATGCTAATCTCAGCGGTTGAGAATCGGGGACTCGGATATACGGTCGACTGGGCATATTGAACCCCCCCCCCCAAAGACTTTTTCCTTTAACCGTGGGGGGCGGTCCGAGTTGGTGGTATTTTCCTTGTGGGACCCTCATATGTGTCACCTTTCTGTTAACTCGGATCCCCCTCGCTCATTACCACTTACTTCCTGACCCCCCCTCTTAGTAAACCACCAAACCACTCATGCATACCACCTCCGCGCTCCAACGTCACACTCCACTACCCGCTACACGTCACACTCCACTACCATGCACTGCCTCCACTCTCCACTACACTGCCTACACATCACACTCCACTACCATGCTCTTCCTCCACTCTCCACTACACTGCCTACACGTCTCACCCACGTCAACAGACCACCCCAACAAGGACACGAGTTGTCCGATATGAAAGATCACTTCGAGTGTATTCTCAATCGTTGATCATAGTACAGTGGAAGGATAGTGTAAGTTTGAAAAGATGAAATCCTGAAGTTCTGAAGGGCGAAGTTCCGACATTCGTCCATCTCAATGCTTGATTAAGTCCTAGCCATCGAATTGAACAATGAACGGATGAGTGTAAGGATCAAATATGACCATTGATTTGTTTCCATGAAATAAACCGTCCAATCTGATCTGTCCACTCAGGAGCATCGTCAAAATCGTAAGATCAATGGTATCGTCGCATTGTGGGGACAAAACATGCTTGTGTCTTAATTTTTTGCAAGTGGGCCGCAATTGAAACCATGGTTTTGGAGAAAGGGTATGTGGCAATTGGAGGTAAATTGCGAAGTGAAAAGAAGTTTTATCTACACCACCTTTGGACACACCCGCAATTGCGTGGTCACATGATATCATTACCCAAGGTTATATCGAGGGAGGATCTAGCATGTCGCTAAGCTCCACTTCGGAGTTCGGGATATCGGGAAGCGCCTTTTGAATAGGCATTTGGTCACAGCCGATGGTCACGTAAAAGGAAGGGTCTTAGCAAGAAAATCTAGCCCCTGTTGTGAAGTTTTTCTCAGGAAGGGAAAAGGCGCCAAAGGGATGAGCACGCAGAGGTTCTCTCTATAACTACTGGAACAGACTAATTGTAACTGGCAGAAACAGAGTGATTGCATTTGCCAGAGAATTCGAAGAGCTTCAGGGTGATCGCCAGAGGAGTTGAAGAGTCTCGAGGCAACTACCAGTAGGATGAAGACTCATCATAGAGACAATTGACAGATGTAAAAGTGTTGAAGACTGTAACTACCAGAGAAGCCAAAGAATCTCAAGATAACGGTCATTGATGAAGAACAGACTCAGCATTATCGCCAGAGAGAATGAAGAGTTAGGTGTATGATCTGGCAGAGGACTTGGCATGATAAATATATGTAGAAAATAGAAGAGATGGTTTCTTGAGTTGAGAGTTATTTCATGTAGGTGGAAGCATGATGGTTGCAGCAGCTAAAACACAGAGAAGAGGCATAGCACATAGAATGGAAATAATACACAGAGCATAAAGTGCAGAAGAAATACATAGAACAGAGATGCATATCTGAGAGAGAAAGAGAAAGTTGGGTTGTGCATGCAGAGACAGAGCAGAAGATCAGAAATCTCAAGAAGATGTGAGAATGAAGACACTGATGCAAGCAGAGCAGATCAGTGTAGCAGAACAGTGATGAGGCTAGTAAGCCATTGATAAATACTCTATCACTGTGATAAATTTATGAAAAGAAAAGATTTATATTTTAGGGTGCTAGGGAGGTGCTAGGGAGGACTGTTGTCCTTAGAGTTTCAAGTGGGTTCTTGAACACAGGGAGTTGTAGCTTCCATCTGTTTTCATCCAGAAAAACCAGGGTGGTAGGGTCATGCAAGGGAGAACTAGTGTTCTCTGTTATACAGGTTGGTGCCCGTGTAACTGGAAGTTGGTGCTTCCATCCAGTTGGTGTTGGAACACTCAGGGAGTTGGTGCTTCCTTCTAGTGGGTGATAGAGAAACCAGAGAGTTGGTGCTCTCAGCAAGTTGATGCTTGTAAAACAGAGGTGGTAGCCTCAAAAGGAGTTGGTGTTCATAAGAATGATAATGTACAAAAAATAAATATTACTTATCATATCAAGAAGAAGAGGTTTTTCCCTTTATGGGTTTCCTCGAGAAATATCTATCTCTGTATATTTCATGTGTGTGATTGATGTTGAATATTATATTTCTTACTTCCCTGCATTATTGTGATCGTCATTGAGTGTTCTATAAAGCTTTTAAAATGAGCATAATTGTTTAAGCACAGTAACAACTGATTCACCCCCCCTCTCAGTTGTCCAACAATATGTTGATTGTGATCATCCTTATTTAGAAAGAACCTTATTATGTCTTGACTCTATTTTATTACCACTCATAATTAAATTAATGAAAATACATATTGTTAGCAGTGAGAGTCACCCTCAGACTGCGAGAGGATAAGCCCAGTACCCATCAGAATATTTGGTGGATGTTGGTTTTATGAGTGGAGGTCAAATGGACGAAACTCAGTACAAGAATGATTTTAACACAGAAATTGGACAAGAAATGCACAGGGAAGTGAGGGCCTCATTAACTTCAGTCAGTGATTTGAGTTTAAGTGTGAGAAGAAGGAAGACTTAGTGAGAGAGGTGAACAAGACTACTATGGGCATCCGACTTTAAAGCAGCTTGATGAAGAAAAACTTAGGCTCAAGAGAACTCTTGGACTCAAGTTTCAGACACTAAAATATGTCACAGCAACATAATAATCAAACCTACATTATCATACAACTACAACAACTCGACTGGATCCTCCATGCTCGAGCCTTTCAGCATAAGGGGAAATAAGGTAACAAGGAAGTAGACTAAAATTGGTCACAACACTACTGTAATCAAACCTACATTACAATAGAACCACAACCCTCGACTGGATCCTCCATGCCTGAGTGTTTCAGCACAGTTTAAAAAAGGAGATAAAAGAACCTGACTTCTATTAATGCGAAAGTCTCAAATTTGGTACATAACCAGAGAATAGTTCTGGCATCAAAATTACACAGTAGGGAGCTCGGCTCAACCAGTTGACGACCTTAACAAAATCTTGAACTGATCTATTTATACTCAGATCAGTCCACAACTACCAAGGGTGTGATCTGTCTATTGCATTCAAAGATTTTCGTTTGCGCCTTCCTCTGTCAGACTGTGCGTGTATCTTCCTATCAAATGCAAATTCAGCTCAACATGGGCCTGCAAGAAAAATCATCCATCGTGGTACCTCGGGTTGATAGTTCTATCTCCAGGGTCAGATCCTCCATGCCTTGTATTTATGGAGTGATTCGAGGTTTCAACCACCACTCCTTTTTCATTAATTGATCTCTTATCGAGATTGGGATGAGGCTTAACGCCTAGGGGGTTGCCACGCGTTGCTCTCAGATTTGTTGTCATATAAGCATGTGATTGTGGGGTCGTCAAAGGCGGTTTGGATTTACACCTCTTTTGAGCTCGAAATTCACCACCAACTACCACGTACCTCCCTCGCTATACCATGGTCTCGATTGAGGGACCACTCTAGAATTTTATCGCTCGAGCATGTTCTATCCCCTCAATGAAGCATGGTCGTCAATCTGATGCAAATCTGTGATCTGGGAAAACCTGCTACTTTTAGCGCCACCACTAAATTTTATTCGCCCACCAACTCTAGGATCCATTAAAAACCACGCATGGAGATGACGCTAATATTGGCGCTTGAACAAGAACACCTCCCGAAGGATGATCTCCCGCAGCTGACAGGGTGGCTTGATGTCACTATGATGACATGTCGCAGACAAACGAGTGACAGGGGTCACTCTAAAATAGGTTGAAGACATGTATAAAAATGATTGAAATGAGTTCCATGTGTCAGCGCTAAATGGATGCCACGTGTCTCTAACAGATGGGTGCCAAGTGTCTTCGGCGCTTGGATCTCGGGGGGGAAAGCATGTAGATCTTGTATAACTCCCGAAGTGACATGGCGGCCTGAAATGAATGTTGAAACTTGGAAACAAACCGTGACTGTTGATTTGAGGAGGACACGTGTCATAGATCTCTGGATTTCAAGAGAAATTACTTTGGAGGAAAATGAGAGTGGGGACGTGTGGCGCATGATATGGAAGTCGAAACTCCCGAAGTCCTGAAGTCAATCTTGATTTTCCGCTCTAGAGGACGTGTGGCGCATGATCTGGAACTTCGAGAGAAATTACTTCGGAAGACAACGAGGGTGGGGAAGCTGAAACTCCCGAAGTCCAAAGTCTTGAAGTAAATTATGATCGTCCGACCTGGAGGGACACACGACGCTTGATCTGCAACTCCAGAAGAAAGTACTCCGAAGGAAAATGAGAGGGGAAGTCCCGAAAGGAAAAAGTCTCGAATTCCCGAAGAAAACTACCACTGTTAGATTTTGATGGACATGCGACAACAATCAGTGGACTTTGGGAGAAAACACTTCGGAGGAAAACAAGAGGAGAGAAGTCGAAACTCCCGAAGCTCGAATTCCCGAAGTAAATCATGACCTTCTGATGGAGAAGGACGCATGGCACTTGATCTGCAGCTCCGGGGCTTTTGTCTGGCGCTAAACGTCGCGCAAATTTATAATTCTGAATTCCCAAATTCGCTAATCTGAACTTCACAAGGGATCTTTGTCGTTGAAAAATGAACCTTGTTGTTGCTTGCTTTGAGCCCGCAATAGACCGCTTTGAGTGTTGTGCCTTGTGCCCATGGTTGCTTCCTGTGTAAACAAAGACTTGGATGACTTGCTTCCCTTGACAACTATATGTGATAACACATACTTCTCTTACAAATTTATTCTTCATAAGTTTCATATAGGACCCCCATAATTAATGTATGGTCTACTCGGTTGACCACTAGTTAGAACGTTTTCTCATTGTCGATTATAATTTCATTAAGCCATACATACAATCCTACCTAGGATATCTTGATAATTGAATTCAATCATTATTGAGGTTAGTATTTTCATATTGACAACATAGCACTCTAGCATGTGCTTATGTTAGTTCCCTATTCTACAAACATTCAAGGGATACTACAAGTGGGCCTATGTTGTGAACCGAGAACTTAAGTTAAGAAATATAAGTGAAATATTAGGACAATATGTCTTATTATATCATAATGTTTGATGGGTTATATCGAGTGGTTTATATGTATCCAACATGAAGTTCAATCAACTCACGTTTAATTACTAAGTTGACTTAGGTGTACACGAATAGTGGAGTTCATGTATCTCTTGTGAAGGATTGGCAACATTAGTAATATGCGTGATAAACACCGCAATTGATGCTAGTTGAACAAGACGAGAAATTAAGAGTGCTCCCATAAAAAATATTGATGTTCTTTAGAAGGAACACTTTGAGAAAAAGGGGTATCCCTTGGGAAATGGGCAACACTTTCGTTCATAAAATTATTTGGTAGTAGCAATTTCAGTGGAGTGTCATGGATTATTATGCATAATTCCCTTGGAAGAGGGGTGAACTATATAAGCTCCCATATTGAAATGCATTAATAGATCTAACAAGTACTTGCTCACTAAGAAGGATTATTCCCTATAAAGAAAAAAGAAAAAAACTATGTAGAGAGAGAAAGAGAGAGAGACGAGGAACGATGAAAACATGATGAATACAATCCACAATACTTTCTATGGAAAACTCGACACTACGCTTTGTTTTAGGTCGAGGTTGTTTCCACCCACACTTAAGTACAGAGGAAACTCATTTGCATAAGCTACACTCATAAGTTAGCTAAATTTCCATATAATGCACCCCATGTAATTTTCTCCATTTTTTTTTGGTAGTGTTTGTTTTAATAGGCCAGTGGTCATCTAGCCTCCTTTCTTTGGAGTACAACCGGTGCTATATAAGTCCACATATATTCTCATCTGCAACACATAACACACAATAATTATGTGTGGGAACCACCATTGTTCTCCAGTCATAATATAAGAACACAAAGACAACCTACAACTCCATGAACTCCTCACGAAGTCGATCCTTCTATAACTCACAAGTAATCGATGTCCCTCTTGCAATATCAAAAATAATAATCTATATTTTATTTTAGTAATCTACTTAAATGATATCACACTTATCAAATTCAAATTTGAGGATACTTAACAGTAAGAGACCTCATTATTGTCATCTAACCCTTCCTTCCTTTTTTTTGGCCTACTATAGACATTCCACTCCACTTAGTTTTCACAAATGATATTATTATTTTGGAAGCTTCACTTAGACATTTCAAAACATAATAAAAGTTTATATGGAAGACATTCACTACATTGAAACAAATCGATATGATGTGTTAACCTCCTAACATAGGCACGCAAGCATTTTTTCCTTTTTCTTTTATTACTTATTATAAAAAAATTACTTATTATAATGTGTTCAGATATGATCGGTCACTTTCCATGCCATATTTATTTGAGAAATTTATAATGTAAGTCCTCAAACTTTATTGAATTTGTATTAGGTGTTATTTTTTTCTTAAATAATAATAATAATG
>ML798080.1:81379-99411 GCA_009831015.1 Picea engelmannii
CAGATATATATAGAAGGCCTCAAAGAAAAATGTACAACACAGGAAACATATACAAGTGAACCTGGTACAATAGCAACCACTCTCGGATGCCTTGGAGTTCCTTGAAGACCTCCCCACAAGCCTTGTGAAGTAAGGCGCCCCTTTCCTTGGTGAGCCTTTCTTCTCTTTGCTTGCTTTGTCTTTATCCTGATGTCGTTGCCTTGACTTTGCTGTTGCTTGCCCTTTGAACTTGCCTTTGCCTTTGCCTTGCCTTTGTAGTAGCTCCCTCCTCTCAAGATAGCCACCCACAAAGAGATAGTGCGCCCCTCTCCTCAAGTGTGCCCCCTCCTCAAGCAAAAACCCAAATGGTGCGCCCTCCTTCACACTTGCACCCTCTACTCATAAGAATGCGCCTAAGTGAATGAAGGAGGCCTCTCCTCAAGATAGGAGACTCTCCATGGCTAGATGTGCCCTCCCAAAAGTCTAGAGAGCGCCCTCCTCTAGCATGTGCGCCCCTCCTCCATAGAATGCGCCCTCCTCCTAGATGCTTGTGCCCTCACTCATAATGGCTTCCTCCATAGCTCTAGAGCAAGAAACAACCATATGAGTAAGCCTCCAAGCAATGGACCATGCCTCCTCTACTAGATGTGTGCCCTCCTCTCAAGGTCGCGCCCCTCTCCACTAGTAAATGTGCCCTCCACCACAAGTATGCGCCCTCCTCTAGGATAGTAGCCAAGCCTCCATGGAAGACTTCTCCAGGCTCCCTCAACTAACGCAAAGCTTCCTTCTCAAACCCTCAAACAAGTGCGCCCTCCTCTCCTCAGGAAATGCACCCAAGCTCTCATTCTCATCTCCTCTTCTCTCAAGTGAAGAATGACTCATAAATGCACTATACCCTCCTTTAGCCTCCTTTGGCCAAACCCTAAAAGATCAATGGCCTAGATCTAATCTAGCCAAGTCTAATCAATGGGTGAGATTCAATCTCTAAATCTCACTTAGGAAACCCACTTTCCTTAGTTTGTTTTATGTCTATTAATTCACCCACTTTGTGAATTAATTGTCACTTTAATGACTTAAGTGACATATTTCACTTTTGACTTAAATCTCCCAAGTCAAAGTGAAATTATAATCATAAAGTAAAGTACAAGGGTAATAGTCTCCCCCTTTGTGTTTAGAGACTCATAAACACATGGGGACCACTTTCCAAGGTACCCAAATCTCAACACTCCCTCTTACCGAGGAAAGTGCTTGTCACCACCAATATCATCCCTATAGTGGACATGGTTGCCTCCTGGCATATACTCGGTGAGTATGGTTGTACCTAATCACTGAAAGTAGTCTTTGTCACAGATCTGCTCAATCTGTGTGATCTATAGATGGAAGTGTCTATCCACCTATCCAAGATCACCTAGATCTTGGTATCAAACCAAAGATCTCCACCTTGGTCTCCCACCAAGGATATCTACCTCCTGGCGTCTCGCCAATGGTCACTACTTTTGGCATCTCACCAAGAGTCACTCTCTTGGCATCTCACCAAGAAACTCCCCCTCTTGGTATCTCACCAAGAGTACTTGGATCTCGACATCTCACCAAGATCCTCAACTTGGCTTCTCGCCAAGTAGCTTCCACCTGAAGTGGATCCAGAAACTGATATGCCCGTCTCTGTAGCCAAGTGAGGCTCAAGCCTTCGTGGTGCCATGTCGCTCCTCATCAATCTTTGATGCTCTGAAGCCCCTGCACCAACCCTCTGTCTCGGCCACTCTGAAACTGAAGTTGTCCTGGGTGGACCAGTCACCCCCGCTGATGGTGTCCAAGGAAACTGAGTCTGATCTCCCTCTGAATCACTACTATGAGTCAGTAGGTCATCCTCAACTCTGTCTCCCCACCTGATGTTGGATGGCGTAACAGCTGACAAAGAACTGGTGAATGCACACTCTCTTGCAAACTGTGTATCGAACTAAAGCTCATATGTTGTCGCTGCTAAAACATCTTGCTGCTTCTTCTTCTTCTTGGGACACTGTCCTGCATAGTGACCCATCTCTCCACAAGAAAATCATCTCATTGTGCTCATGTCTCTCTTATGTCCACTACTTCTCTCTCCTCCCTGTGGTGGGGCCCCAAACTTGGGACCTTGTCGACCTCCTCGACCGGTCTTCTTCTTTCCCTTTGTCCAAAGAGCATGATCCTCATCACCCTGCACTGTCTGTTGTTGATGTTGTCCAGAAGCCTCTACCACAAGTCTAGTCTCCTCCTGAACGAAGCCATCCCACATCGTCTCCCATGTGGGCATGACCTCCTTGGCAACAATGCCACGAATGAATGAACCCCATGGTTTGGTAAAGTTGTTTAAGGCTGTCCTCACCATAGAATTGGGTTCCACCACCTCTCCAACAGCTCCAAGCTTGTCTCTGATCACGGTGTATTGACCAAGGAAAGAGTAACAGACTCATCCTCGAGCATGCGAATGCCCCTCAGTCGATCATGAAGAACCATCTGTTCGTTCTCATTAGAGCTCTGATAAAGCTTACATAGAAATGCCCACATCTCATATGCCCAAGCTTTCCCAGTCAAGTGGGGAATGATGTGATCCCTCACTGAATCACGTATCGTCCTCTTTACCTTGTTGTTCCTCTTCCTGAACTCTGCTAACAAGATGGGAGCAGTAGGAGGAGGAACAGCCACAGGCGCCTCAACTATATCCCATAGTTCGAGGTCTTCCAAGACAAAGACAATCCCTGCCTTCCAAGGTGACCAGTTGGTAGCTCCAACTAGCCTATCCTTCGCACGCATCTGAGATGCTGACATGACTGCCAAACTGCAATCCAATTGATGCTACAACTGCAAAGGAACGTTGCGTCACTCCTTTCAACACATGTGTGAAAAGAGTGCAAGCGAACATCAACCTCACTCCTAGCAATATGAAATCCAACTTCCTCCACGGGCATATAAATTAATGAAACAACTAAATGACAAGAAAAAAACCCTTTTTAACCTCCCGCGGACACATGTCATAAAATCATGACACGTCCTTAGAATGGTGTCCGACACAATTTTATGACGTGTCCTTACCTCATGACATGGGTTGAAGTGGTGTTTGACATGTACCATAGCGTGTCATCACAATGACACTGCGGATACGGACACTTGGCCCATAAGGGATGTGTCGGGTGACTCAGCTATGAAGGTTAATTTCCTTTAGATCTCAGATTCTTTAATAATTGGTTTTTTGCTTAAAATGTATGAAATAGTTGAAATGCAAAAAAATAAAGAACAAAAACAAATACTCAGACACCATCCGCAAATAAACACAAGATATAACCTGGGAAACCTAATACGAGAGAAAACCCAACTAGAAGGGGAGGCCGCTCTGCTCTCTTTTCTTCAAATGCAAGTACAAAGAAAGTGGCACTCTCTGTTGAGTTGCCTTTGACACTGTGGCTTGTATGGATGCTACAAAATCTCTACTCCTCTATTATGCTCTCAAAATACCACCCCTAGGTGCTCTACTCAACTATGGAACAAATACAATGCTAAAGAATGGAACCCCTTCTCCTAGCAGCCTAGTATTTAACATAGCTCGATAGCCATCCAGGGGTAGGGTTTTGACTTCCTCGACCCTCAATTAATGATAAGGTTTGGACCTTATAGAATCTTCTTGAAAGTCCACACGTGGCTAGCCCCATATGTTTGAGTAAGGGGGGGTTGGCGTGGCATCCACTCGTACGATGGTGGTCAACAAGGTAGGTCAAATTGTAAGAGGCATAACTTTCACATACGAGCTCTAATTGAGGCATAACTTTCGCATACGAGCTCTAATTGAGGCATGGTTTACACCGTTGGAAAGGTCTCAAAGTGTAGAACACTGTCACTAGTATGTGCACAAGTTTTAGACACTAGAACCCCAAAAAATGCCATTTAATTCCTCAAAATGGCTCTAGAAGGTTCCAGACCCCAATTTCCCAAACTAGGACCTGACACTAAAATGGTCCGGCAAGTTGATTCGATCGATTTTTTCCACTCTAAAAGCATCAAGATAGATGACAAATAATATAATGATACAATCCAAATCACTAAGGGTACTTAATTTTGAGGTTCTCTCATGTGATTGGCAACATTCTCTTAGGTGCACGTGTATTTTTTGTTTTCATCACTTGTGATTGGCTATTGCATTCTCTCAAGCACGCTAGACCTATCTCTCTCTAGTGCACATAGGAGGCTCTTTCAAAAATTGGTTGAGATTTGGTTCCATAAATTCTTTTGTTGGCACTTGTAAATCTCAACATATATTGTCTACTCCTTACATGGCACATCACATTAGTGAGATTGAAAAGTGCACAAAGGAAAGAGGAAAATTAGATTGATAAAAAAATTAAACATGTAAGGGGGGTTTTATGGACTTGGAATTCTATATTTTGTGTTTAAAGATGATAGTCCTTCATTGTTATGTCAAGAATGTCGATGTAAGATGCAAAGATATGAAATGAAATGAAGTGTGATTATATTAGTAGTACTAATGATCAAAATTAGTGAATGGGGCTCGTAAGTACAAGCAATAATAGAAAAATAAGGAGTTCTTTGGGCATCTCTTCCCTAAAAGAAAAAAGCAAATCAAATAGTAATAAATAAGAGGAAACCTATAATTGGTAACTAAACAACAAAAGGTACAAAGCATATTCATTTCAACAAGAAAAGACCAAATATGATCAAGAAGATCAAGATATCATATTGATGTCCAAAAGTTGTCTTATTGAATACATGGGGATAGGGTGTGCCTAAAATGTTGTTATGGTGTTCCACATTTTAGGACTGGATGTGTGTTGGATAAATGTCAAATAGGAAATGGAAACATACATCAATCTAGGAATGGTGTTTATGTCTTTCAGATGTGCATTGGAAATGTATTAGGTGTTTCCTACAACATGTCCAATTGGCAAATTAGAAAAACTAAAAATTTTAGAATTAATTAAACCCTAATATGTTAACTTTCTACTTATAAATAGAGGGTCAAGGCCTCCCTTAAGAATGCAAGAATATGTCTTTGAGCACTTCTAAGTACTTGAGTATATATTTATGTTGATGTTTTGTAGCATCGGGAGGTATTCCCACATTGGCCTTGGTGTTGGGCATGTGGGAATCTTTGTTGGCACTCACATTGCATTGAGAAAACACTTTTTGTATGGAATTGGGGTTTGGAATTGTGTTGTTGGGGCTTCACACCCACATGGAGGAATAAACAATTCTAATTTAATGTTGAGTTTAGAAGGGGTTCCTAAACTCACTCATTAGACTCCTATAAAACGAGAGGCAATGTGAGGAGACACTTATCACATCTCATTATGACATTATGGAGTTGGCATAAGTGAGTGAGCACTTGTGCGAAGGAGATTGGGGTGACAATTTCAGTAAAGGAAATTCTGCACTTTGGCAAATCTGGCCTAGGGTTTCTGAACTTTCTATTTTCTGTTTTTCTACCAAGAGAGAGAGATCGCACATGTGAGAAGAGGGAGAAAACGGGTCGCACATGTGGTATGGACAGGTCACACGTGTGAGGGTACAACTGATCAGGCAGGACTGTACAACAAGGTGACGTTAGCAGTGGTACAACAGGGTGGCGTCAACAAGGTTGTACAACAAGTTTGCAAGTGGGAAGGATTTTTCCGTAATTTGTTGAAGTTGTAATTTTGTTGAGAGGATTGTTTTTGTCCTTGAAAATTTCTCAATCAGAAAATTTTAAAAAATGAAAAATTTGTGTCTCATGTGTATGGATGATTTATCTCTGATCTTTGTGTTTCCCCTGTAATTTTCCGTCAATATTTCAGTGTAAAATTATTCGGTAATAACATCCCTAGCGTAGGCTCTAGAGAGAAAGGGAGTCATCTCTTGAGACACAAGTGGCTGCAGATTTTTTTTGTTGTTGTAGATTTTTTTGTTTTGGGTAGGTCATAATGGTGAGCACTCTTAGAGTGGAGGACAAGTTGGAGGGGGGCACTATTTCCCGAGCCTGGAAGGCTAGGTTCCTTTTGCTCTTGGAATAGAATGATCTCAAAGATTATGTTGAGATAGTGATTTCAGATCCCAAGGATCCACAGGAATTGGCAGCCCATAGGAAGAGGGAAGTGAAGGCTAAGCGGGTGTTGTTGGATTCTGTGAAGGATCACTCGATTCCTCATATTTCTGAGAAGACAACAAAGGATATGTATGATGCCTTGGTGGGCTTGTACCAAAGAAGGAATGCGAGCCGAAAGTTGATTCTAAGGCACCAGCTTCGATCTGTTGAGATGTCCAAATCAGATACAATTGCTAGCTACTTCATGAGGATCACTCGGATTCGTGATCAACTTGTAGTCATTTGTGAGGCAGTTGATGATGACACGGAGTTAGTTAATGTGGCATTGAATGGTTATATCGAATCTTGGGAGCCATCTGTATAAGGGATTTGTGCACGAGAGAAGTTCCCACCATTTGACAAACTGTGGATCGATTGCATCCAGGAGGAGGCTAGGATAGAGTCTAGAAATGGAAAGCAAAGAGGTATCGATGATGAGAACTTGACCCTAGTTTCTCACACTGGGAAGGGCAGAAGAAACGGTTCTCCAAGGAGAGAGGCATCTCTAGAATAGAGGAAGAAGAAGGACCTTAGCAAGTCAAGTGTTTTGCTTGTCATACGCTAGGTCACTATGCTTCACAGTGTCCACAGCGAAAGAAAGGGAAAGGGAAAGGGAAGCAGCAAGCATCATCAGAAAAAGTGGATGATGTTTCAGGCAGGATTTAGAGGAAGTTCATATTAGTCTTTGTCCTTTCTGGTACAGTTTTCGATAGTGGCACTTGGTTGGTTGATAATGGAGCCACATGTCATATGACAGCAACACGGGAGTTGTTCAAGAGCTTCACAGAGTCTGACTCAGATTTGTATGTGGAACTTGGTATGGGTACCCAGCATGTAATGCAAGGATCTGGAACATTGTCATTGACAAAACCCTTTTTGTATGGAGTTGGGTTTGGAATTGTGTAGTTGGGGCTTCACACCCACATGGAGGAATAAACAATTCTAATTTAATGTTGAGTTTTTTGTTTTTTGTTTTTCTACCAAGAGAGAGAGGTTGCACATGTGAGAGGGAGAAAACAGGTTGCACGTGTGGTACGGACATGTCGCACATGTGAGTACGAATAGGCTGCACGTGTGAGGGTACAGTTGATTAGGCAAGACCGTACAACAAGGTGAGTCGGCATCCTGTTAAACTTTTATAGCTCAGAATCTCAGATCAGATTTACTATTCCTATAAATTTTATTCTCAGAACATACAAAACAAATTAAATTTCGGATTCTGAATTTATGAACAGAAAACACACTGAGCTATTTAACATGCATGCACAGCAAAAGACAGAAAAACATTCAAAAATTTTGACACGAGAAATACCCTGGAAACCCTTGTGGGGAAAACCAGCAAAGCTTTGGGGATTTGTATTCTTCATCTCAGCAAGAAGTCAAAAAATATTACAACAAATATTCAGCCAGAAGAACCTTGACAAAACTGAGAAATTTTTTTCCCTAAGCCACCCCCTACGCTTCCATTGCTTCCTCTGCAACTAGTTGCAAGTCGTACGGCCTGCTTATGTTGGTTGTACGGTCGAGTACGACCCAACGTATGGCTACTAGTATGGTCGAGTATGGCCCAACATACGATTGGATGGCTCGAGTTGTTGTACGATCGTGTGTACGGCCTAGTTGTTGGCTAGTTGAGTGTTATACGGCTCGGCCTAGCTATACAGCCTTCTCCCCTGCTAAGAAAATCCGCCCTCACTCAGAAAGTTCAGCTTGGAAGCTAGTTGGGCACTCTCTCTATTGTAGAATCAGTCCTCTTCTTTAGCTAAACAAATCCTTGTTGTTTCCCTCTCATTTGCTCTCCAAAGTCACTTAGTCCCCCTTTTCTCTCCAACCCATTGATCTCCAAAGTGATGGAGGACTGAGATCAAATCCCTACACTTGAGATCAATGGCCACGATATAATCTATTGTTCACTTAATAACTTTAGATCTAGGCCAAAAATTAAACTTTTAATTTTCGTTATTTTCCCAAGGTTCAAACTTAGGAAAAACTTAAGTGACTCGAGGGCTGAAAATTAAGGTGCTCTCTACTTGTTGTGACACTTAGCCAAAGCAAAGACACTTGTCTGAGCTACAATCTCAACACTCCCTCTTAACAGGGAAGATGTTTTGTATTATCCCCAACTTGTCCCTGAAGAATACAAACTTGCCTTTCATCAAGGCTTTAGTGAGGATGTCTACCACATGTTTACCTGTTGGAACATATTGTAGTTTGACAGTCCTTTTCTGAACAAAGACCCTGATGAAATGATATCTAACGTCAATATGTTTGGATCTGTCATGGAACACTGGATTTTTCGAGAGCTTGATGCAGCTCTGATTATCACAGCGTATGACAATTGCCTCCAACTCCTGACTAAACAATCCCATGAACAGTTTTCGAAGCCAAATGGCCTCACATGCTGCTAAGTTGGCTACCATGTACTCTGCCTCTGCAAAGCTAAATGCTACTGACCTTTGTTTCCTGTTGAACCAAGACACAACTCCTGATCCCAACATGAAATAGCACCCTGAAGTGCTTTTCTTGTCAGTTGTACTACCTACCCAGCCAACATCCGTATAGCCCATCACCTTCACTCCATCTCCTTAGACATAGCTCAATCCATACTCCACAGTGCCACGCAGATATCGTAGCACATGTTTCGCTGCCACCCTTTGTACTCTCCTCAGCTCAAGTGTGTTAACAACAAAACAATGTCTGGTCTAGTATTGACTAGATACATGAGAGAGCCAATCAATTTTCTGTAGGGTCCACTTCCTCTGATCTTGAAGCATCAATCTTCTTCCAATTGGTCACCATTGGGGTCGACATCGACCTACAGTCCTGCATCCCAGACCTCTTAAGTATCTCCATTACATACTTTCCTTGTCCCAAGAAAATATGGCCATCTCGCTGCCACACCTCTAACCCCAGAAAATAATGCATCAACCCCAAATCTTTCATCTCGTACTCCAAAGCAAGGTCCCTCTTGCATTCATCTATGAGCTTTGTTGAACCTGTGATAAACAGGTCATCTACATATAACACAAGAACGAGTGTCTCACCTCCAATAATGATGTAGTAGAGGTTTGAGTCTCCCTCACTCTTGGTGAAGCCCATCCCCTGCAAGTAGTTGCCTATCCTGGAATACCACGCAATGGGAGCCTGCTTGAGCCCATACAGTGCTCTCTTCAGTTTGCACACATGGGAGTCCCTCCCCTGCACCTCAAAACCCTCTGGCTACTCTATGTAAACTTTCTCCTCAATGATGCCATTAAGGAAGGTTGTCTTCACATCTCAGTTGCAATAGAGATCACGACCCTGATTGAAGTGTACCTGGCTACTAGGTTGAATGTCTCATTGTAGTCAAATCCCTTTTTCTGAGAGAACCCCTTAGCCACAAACCTGGCTTTGAACTTCTCCACACTGCCATCTGCAGTGTGCTTGATCTTGTAAATCCACTTCGAGCCTACCATTGATTTCCCTTCAGGTCGTGGCACAACCTCCCATATGTCATTCTTCATGATGGAAGTGCATTCTTCCATCATGGCATCTCGCCATACCTGTTGTTGTGATGCCTCCTGAAATCTAGAAGGCTCGGCCTCTACAATTTTCTCATCAAAGCCATGTAGCTGGAAAATTTGTGGTGCTCTACTTTCCCTGACAAAACTCCTAGGAGCACCCACGTAGTCCTAAGCCTCTCTCAAAGTCTGTTCAAACCATGTGCTCTTCCTCCTCCTAGAAGTGGAAGGAGTATCTTGTACCAGAGGAGCCTCTTACTCCTCATCCTGCTTTGAAGTTAGAACACTTGTACTTGTACCTGTAACCTGTGTTTCCCCATCCTTTTGAGTCTCAAGCTCCTGATCCCCTGTTGATGTTGAAATAGTATCATGTGCCTTCCTAAGGGCTCTATCCTCGAACTTCACATCCCTCCTGAAAACTGTTTTTCTCAATGTTGGAATGTAGACTCGGTATGCCTTAAAAGTTTCGTTGTATCCAACGAAGATCCCATTCTCAATAGTGGCCTCAAGCTTCGTCCTCTTCTTTGAAGGGACGTGATAGTAGACTAGGCATCCAAATATCCGGAAGTGTCCAAACTCTGGTTTCATCCCTGTAAAGACATCCTCAGAAGTCTTTCTCCCCAACACCCTGTGAAGACTCATGTTTTGTATGTAGACTACAGTAATGCAAGCCTCTTCCCATAAGAACCTAGGAAGATCCTGATCATATAGCATTACCTTCACAGCCCCTACTATAGCCCTGTTCTTCCTTTCCACCACCTCATTTTGTTGAGGGTTGTACAGAACCGTCAACTCCCTTTTTATCCCCGCACCTGCACAAAAATCCTTGAAGGCCTTTGAGGTGTGTACTTGCCTCCATTGTTGGATCTAAGTGTCTTGATCTTTCTTCTTGTCTGGTTCTCAACAAGAGCTTTGAACTCTGGGAACTGACTGAAGACCTCGTCCTTGGTCTTCAAGAAGTATATCCAGGTCTTCCTAGAGTAGTCATCTATGAAGGTCACATAATATTCATACCCACTCATGGATACTGAAGACATGGGCCCACATACGTATGAGTGTATCAAGTCTAAAATGCCCCTCGACCTGTTGTCACTACTTGGGAAAGTTGTTTTGGTATACTTCCCCAATGCACACCCTTTGCACACGTCATGATGCTCTGTGTTGAAGTCTAGAAGGCTTGTCACTATCTCCTTGAGCAAGTTGAGTGCTCCATGATGTAAATGTGCCATCCTGCTATGCCACAACTCGGCCATGTCACAACTGTTGCCCACCAATGCTCGAGTTGGCTCGAACTGAAGCTTATACAACTTCCCTCTCCAGACTCCAATCACCTTGGCCATCTTGGAGTCCTTCGATCGAATGTACACTTTCCCAACCTAGATGGTGACCACATAGCCCTTGTCCTCCAAGGCCAAAACTGAAATCAAATTTTCCGTCAACCCCGAGACATACAACACATCCTTCACCATCAATGGCTTTTCAGACTCCCTCTGAAACGTGACTATCCCATGGCATGTTTCTCGACACTTGGCATCGTTGCCCATCTCAATATAGAGGTCCAACTCCTCCTTCAGACTGGAGAAGTCGTCACGTACTCCAGTCATATGACTAGAGGCACCATTGTTAATATGCCACACACCAGTGCTAGTTGAGCTTGAAAGACATGCAATGAGTAAGAACTCATTCTCAAATCTGGCTGCAAATTCGCCTACTTTTGTTGAAGTTGAAGCTGCCCTCTGTGACTACTCATTGCCCTTCTTCTTTGTTGGGCAATGGCTGGCATAGTGCCCTGGTTTGTGACAAGCAAAGCATTTTGCTTTGCTTAAATCCTTCTTCTTCTCACCCTTTGAGGTTTGTCACCAACTGGAGCCCTTTTCTGCTTTGGATTTGCCTTTTCCTGCTGGGGCAAGATTCTCCTCCTCTTCAACCTTTGGTTGGCGTGCATGTGAGGACCCAACTCCCAACTTCCCCCTGAGTTAAGTCGTCCCACAGCCTTTCCCAATTGGGAAGTTTCTCTCATGCCACTACTCCTCGGACAAACACATCCCACTGCCTAGTGAAGCCATTCAAGGCTATTCTTACCAACTCAGTTTCATCCACGAATTTCCCTAATGCTACCAACTCATCTTGAATCTAAGTGAATTTCTTGAGGTAGGAAGCAACAGTGTCTCCCCTGTCCATCTTGGTGCTCCTGAGTTTCTCTTTGAGCATCATCTTTCTACTTTGGTTGTCAGATTAATACATCTTGGTCAAAGATTCCCACATCTCCTTGGTTGTCTTCTTTCCTGACAGGTGAGGAATTATATGGTCATTCACCCCGTCAAAATTATTATCCTTATTGCCTACACATCCTTTCTAATATGAGCTGCAAGTTGTGTTGGATCAGTTGGGGCTACTGGGGTTCCTTCAATAAACTCCATGGACTGAAGTTGGAAGCACCCTCCAGTCTATCTTCAAATCTCAACCTTGCATTTGTCATTTCACTGAAACCCAAGCTCACTCGACCTTCTCTGCTGCAAGGAATTTCTGGTTTTACACCTGGAAACACACTTGGTTTTGTTGTATTCAAACGCTTGGCTCTGATACCATGTTAAACTTTTATAGCTTAGATCAGATTTACTATTCCTATAAATTTTGTTCCCAGAACATAAACAGCAAATTAAATTTCTAATTCTGAATTTATGAACAGCAAACACACTGAGCTATTTAACATGCATGCACAGCGAAAGACAAAAAAACATTCAGAAAATTTGACACCAAAAATACCCTGGAAACCCATGGGGAAAACCAGCAAAGCTTTGGGGATTTGTATTCTTCAGCTCAGCAAGAAGTCCGGAAATATTACAGCAAATATTCAGCCAGAAAAACCTAGATAAAACTAAGAAAACTTCTACCCTAGGTCGCCCCCCTACGCTTCCCTTGTTTCCTCTGCAATTGGCTGCAACTCATACGGCCTGATTATGCTGGCTGTACGGCCTAGCATACGGCTGGCTGGCCCGACCTGCTGTACAGTCATGTGTATGGCCTGGCTGCTGGCTAGCTGAGTGTTGTACAACTCGGCCTGGTTGTACGACCTTCTCCCCTGCTCAGAAAACTCGCCCTCACTCAGAAAGTTTGGCTTGGAAGCTAGCTGGGCGCTCTCTCTGCTGTAGAATCAGTGTTCTTCAGCTGAACAAATCTTTGTTGTGTGAAGATTTTCTGAGGTTCTATGGGCTGCTCAACAGGCCTGTCATTTGACCTCTTGTTGGGCACTAAGCTTGGGTTCTTTCAAACTGTTTTACTTGTTGTTTTAGGACAGCCTTCTTGCAGTTCAAAACAGCCCACTAAATCTGAACTTTACCCTCTCCAAATCTGCCCACAAATCTTTGGTTTGATGCTCTTTAATGCCTCTTGTTATAAGAATAAATTATGGATGGTTTTGCTGTCCACGTTAGCCTTCAATAACATGCATTAAACAACAAACACACCTCTAGGATCTTTAACAACCTACAGCTGAAAGTAATAAGCAAACCATTACAAATGTACACAAGTGATTTTTGGTCAACATGACCCTGGAAAAACCCCCATGGGGAAAACCAGTAAGAGGGATAGATATATATATATATATATGAGATCTCAAAGCAAATGCTACAAGTAAATATACAAGGAACCTGATACAATCCAGACTTCTTCTCAAGCTTGTAAAGGAGTCCCTCAAAACTTGTGCATGTTGAATGATGACTTGCGCCCCCTCTTGGAATATGTGCCTGCAAGCTTGTGCTTTCGTCCTCCTAGAGTTCTTGGCTCTTGGAAAGATGTGAGCACCCCCTCCTTTGTCTTGGATTGCACTTATCACAAGTGCACCCTCTCCAAAACAAATGGAGCACTCATCCACATGTGCACCCCTCCAATAAGGAAATTCGCCTCTCCTCCACATGTGCCCCTACCTCAAGCTTGAAGTGCGCCCTCTCACTCAAGTGCCTTCCTCAAGCTATGTGTGTGCCTCCTCTACTAGTGTGCCCTCTGCACAAGCTAGACCTCCATACTTAAGCTCTCAATCTCAAGCCTCCATGGTGCACCCTCATCCTTTGCTCCTCTTCTTCAAACCCTTGTGCCCTTCTCCTCCATGATTGCTCTCATGAAGCTAGTTCGCCCTCTTTGAAGCCTTGCACCCTCCTCATCTCAAGAATGACATGCTCAAGACCTTGTGTGCCCTCCTCTCCTCAAGAATGTGCCCAAGTGTTCTCCAAATCCTCACTCCTCTCTTCCTCTTCACTCCTCTTCTCCTCACCCAAATCTCTCAAGTGATCAAGTGAAGAAATGAATCTCATCCTTACCCTTTTGTCTCCTTTAGCCTCTCTTTGGCCAAACCTAAAAGATCAATGGCCTAGATCTAGCCAAGTCTAATCAATGGGTGAGATCACTTCTGATAAATCTCACTTGGAAACCCACTTTGCTCAAGTTTCCATAGTTTGTTTTATGTCTATTAATTCACCCACTTTGTGAATTAATTGTCACTTTATGACTTAAGTGACAAATTTCACATTATGACTTAAGTGACTAAGTCAAAGTGAAATTAGAACATAAAGTAAAGGTATAAGGGTAATAGTCTCCCCCTTTGTGTTTAGAGACTCACAAACACAAGGGGACCACTTTCCAAGATACCCAAATCTCAACATTGTGTCCCTCTCATCTGCTCTCCAAAGTCACTTAAAATTTAATCCCCCTTTTATCTCGAGCCCATTGATCTCCAAAGTGATGGACGACTGAGATCAAATCCCTACACTTGAGATCAATGGCCACAATACAATCTATTGTTCACTTAAGAACTTTAGATCTGGGCCAAAAATTAAACTTTCAATTTTTGTTATTTTCTTAAGGTTCAAACTTAAGAAAAATTTAAATGACTTGAGGGCTGAAAATTTTGCATGTAATGTTTAAATATCAGATCCACTTTCTCGATGTTTCCCTATTCCTAGGAACTTGGGAGTTGGAACTTGGAACAATATGTTCCGGCATGGACAGGTGCATACTGAGAGCTTCAAAAACTTTTCATGAGCTTTGAGTTGAGGTTTGAAGTTTGAACCACTCTCATGGGCATTCCATTGCTGTCCCAATGATTGGGAACCTCTATAATTCCCAACAAGTTCGGAAACCCCTACACGTTTTCAAGTGCAGATAATTTAAGAATGGTTTCAATACCAAATAACCCTTGCTGGGTCCCATAAATGGCCAGCAAGTCCTAGGAGAACCCAAAATATCAATTTAATGATGATAAAATTAAAACAAAAAACTATCTTAATCAATAATAATGCACCCACCTCATGAAAAAACACCATTATCAAAGCAGCTTCATTGATATTGCAAAATGGAGATATTGTGCCCAGAGCAAACCAATTTTAAATTGACTGTAAATTTTCAGTTTGGCCCATTGGAAACCGGTCATCCAACAAAAGAAAATCAGAAGAACCATTAGGAAAGTTTTCAAAGTTTAAATAGCTTTGAGCTAAATTTCAGAATACATGGGATCTGTGGTTCAAAAGTTGACCATGGCCTTCAAAACACTTGACTGCATAACCAAAAATGATGAAAACTCAAGGAACCCAAAAAGTTGTCAACACGTCCCCTAACTCAATTGTTTGCTACTATGTTGTAGTATGACCATGAAAATCTTGAAGTGGTTTACTTGTTTAATCATTTATTCTAATGAAAGAGTAAAATATATTTGTAAATTATTTCCACTGGGGCAGTGCTTATGCATTGGACTGATTGCACTTATGTTGAAAGGACATACAATATTTTTGAAATGTGATGCATTCATGTTACCGTTCAGTGTTTTCAGAGTTTGTCCATATTAACAAGCCCCTGCAATTTAATTGAAACTTTGTATTCAGTTGGTAAAAGAAATCATGCCTTGAACCTATGAAGTCCAATGTCTTTCAAAGGTGACAACATGTATCAGTGATCTGCAACTCACAGCAACCCTCAACTACAATCTGACTTATTTTTTTATCTATCAGGCTATATTATCTATTTGTTGCCTCTGTTTTCACTTTGATAACTATAAGCTCTGGGCTATTTATATGGCAGTCTGAATCTCTGTTACAAAAATTGGGAAAAAATCACCAAAATCACGATTTGACCCAGGAAAAGATTTTTTCTTAAAAAATTCACAGAAAAAATCAGCCGATTTTTTGGCGATTTTTTCTCAAAAAATCGCGAGTCAACCGGAGAGAATTGTCTGCGCTAAAATCCGCGGGATTAAGTGGTTCCTGAGGAGTTTTTTTCTTTTATTTTGACATTTAGCCAAGGAGGAGAGCCAAGCCATCCAACCAGCCAAGGAAGAGTTTGGCATTGGAATTTTGTGGATTCAAGGGTCAGATTTGTGGATTTGGCATCAGAATTTTCAGTCCATTTCACAGTTTTTTCATTTGGAGGTAAGTAAAAAAATTTGCACATTATTTCTCATTTTTCCACCATAGATTTTCATAGGTTTTCAGTGGCAATGAGTTTTACATCTTCAAAATAGATTTTTGATGGATCAAAAACCATTTTTGCCACTGTTATGTGATTTTCTTTCTTGCCATGTATGCCCAAAAACGTTTTTGGGATTTTCTTGCCCTAGGTCGATGTAAATTAATTTAAACAATTTTGGGTCTATTTCGGGTTCAAAAACAAGTTTGAATGCTAGATACATAATTGATTTATCTCTGATTTTAAATTTTCATTTTTTCATCAATAACAAATGCTAAAAAACGAAAATTTTTTGCCCTAGGTTCATATTTTTCCATATTAAAGATGCCAAAGGCATTGGATCCATTCTGGGAGTATGGTGAGCATATTAATCCAGGGAATCGACAATATCTCTCATGCAATCTATGTGGGAAAAGAATGATCGATGGGGTATACAGGCTAAAATACCACCTTGCGAAAATTCCAGGGCATGAGGTGGAGATTTGTCCCATTTCAAGCCCAGAACTTGTTGTGAAGGCCACAAACGCACTTGAAGACTATGCAGAAAACAAAAAGTACGAAGAAGCCAAGAAAAAAGAAATGGCTTCAAGATCTAAGTCAAGCACACACACTCTTGGGGCTATGGGAGTGGAGTCTAGTAAGATCCACTCCTCACAGTCTGTAATGCCTACAGCAACATCACCATTTTTTGTGCCAAGATCCACACCCGGTGCACAATCATCTATCAGGTCCATGTTGAAAAAACGAGAGAAAGAAGAAGCGGACAAACTTGTGGGTAGATGCCTTATATGGAGTAATATTCCATTCAATTTTGCCAGGAACCCATTCTATGTGTCCATGTTTGAGGCTGTTAGTATTGTTGGCCCGGGGTATAAGCCCCCCACTTGTGAGGAGTTGAGAAGGCCCATCCTTCAAAATGAAAAGGCCGATTGCACTCAAAGGTTGCAAGAGCTTCGAGATTCATGGCAGTTCACAGGATGCACGGTGATGTTAGATGGTTGGACTGATGGGAAGGGTAGGACCCTTCTCAATTTCTTGGTTCATTGTCCCAGGGGGACATTGTTTATGAAATTTGTGGATTCATCTGCACATGTCAAGGATGCGGCATTACTTTGTGACTTGTTAGATGGGTTCATCCAAGAGGTAGGTCCGCAACATGTTGTCCAAGTCATAACGGGCAATGCTGCAAATTATGTGGTTGTTGGTAGGATGCTTATGTCCAGGTATCCTACATTGTTTTGGACTCCTTGTATCATTCATTGCCTTGACTTGATGTTAGAGGATATGGGAAAGATTGATTGGATCAAGGATGCCATTGATTCAACGAGCATCACAAAATTCATATACAATCATGCTTATGTACTTAGCTTGATAAGAAAATTCACAGGTGACAAAGAGTTGGTGCGTCCTGACTCCTGCCATCACACTCTTTGCCACTAGTTTTATTTCTCTTCAGTCTCTTTTGAATTCTAGGTGGGAATTGCAGGCAATGTTCCTTTCACCTGAGTGGTGTGCTTTATCATTTAGCAGTAAACAAGAGGGGCAAGCCATTATGAGGCTAGTTGCATACCATGAGAGCTTTTGGGATGCAGTGAAGGAGGTGTGCACCATCAGTGAACCTTTGGTAAAGGTTCTTCGCTTAGTCGACAGGGACAAGCCCGCAATGGGCTACCTATATGAGGCCATGGATAGGGCCAAAGAGTCCATTCGTGCTTATTATGTGAACAAGGGGGATCAAGGGCATGAGAGAAAAGAAATGATATGGAGGGTGATTGATGACCGATGGAACAACACACTCCATCGCCTCATTCATGCTGCAGGGTTATACCTCAACCCTGCATTCTCTTACACCTATGGCTTTAGGTTTGATTCAGAGGTTATGTTTGGCTTCTTTGAGTGTGTCCAGAGGATGGTGCCAAGTGCAGCTGACCGATTAGAGCTTTCCCAAGAGTTGGAACTCTATAAGAGGTCCATTGGCTTATTTGGGTTTGAGA